>JALIZF010001023.1:0-129621 GCA_029948255.1 Telmatactis stephensoni | reverse complement strand
TGCTGTCATAGTAAGGCCAGTTCATACGTCGAACTTTTGCCGCGTCGAATCTAATAGTTGCATCTTGTAGATGAGAAGTGCGGCGTCTGAACCTATATTGTATTTGACAGATTTGATTAAGTATTAAATTGAAAAATTCAGTTTGAATCAAATCTGTCAAATACAATAGGTTCATACGCCGCACTTCTCATCTACAAGATGCAACTATTAGATTCGACGCGGCAAAAGTTCGACGTCTGAACTGGACCTTAATAACAGAATAAAAGGTTGTATACCTTTATCTTCAGTGAAAACTGAACTCCCACTCGAAATTTTTGCGGCGTATTTCATGGCTCTACATTTGGTCTACTCAACACAATTTGAACATTTGAACATTCGTACATTTATTGACTAGTTGTAATAATAATAATAATAATAATAATAATAATAATAATAATAATAATAATAATAATAATAATAATAATAATAATAATAATAATAATAATAATAATAATAATAATAATAATAATAATAATAATATAATAATTTAATATTTCTAAAGCGCAAAATACATGTATATATGATCTAATGCGCTCCAAAAAATTATTGTCAAAAATATACGAAAGAAATGTACATCAAATCTATAACTTACTTAAATATAACATATAAAATCCTAAAAACCTAAAAATATAAAATATATATACTGTTGTTCAACTATTTTTTTGTCAAATACATATTTAACTTGCAAATAGCTTAGAACTAGTATCTCTGTCAGCCCTTACGAGTTTCCAGGTTGAGAATGCACGAAGATGTACGTAGCAAAACGTTACTTTCACGAACCAATGATACATTGCGAGTGAGACTGCCATGCACATGATGACGTTTGCATACAAAACCGGTTTTGAAACAGGTTTTTTTTTTCGAATAGCCCATAGATTTTACTTCCACTCTGTAATGCGGAACCTTTTATTAAAATACCAAAATAGCGTTTTGCAAAGTTTTGCGAATTCGGCTTTACAGATATTTCTTTTATTTTCTCTCGAATGAAAGATCAGATAGGGAACTTAAAATATACAAGCTAAGAAAAAAATTTCACAGAAGATATTTCGAGTTATTAATTTTGAAATGGTTTATAAACGTTTGAGATGCTCTAGGCCCCCGAGGATGAAGATTTTAGGTCTATCTGCTGATGTTCTGTTGTTGCCATGACAACTCAAACGTCATGATCATATATATTTTTGAATCTACATTTATGCGACTCTAATACAATAAATCAATGTATGTTGACACAATCTTGCATCTTAGAAGGATTGAATTCTTTATATATAAGATAAAAATTGAAAATTTTAAATTATTCTAGAATGTTTTCGACTTTAAATCAATCTTTATTTAGCGTTTACATATTTGATATGGGACATTTTTACATACTGTGGAAGCCCTAGTTGAATACACTTTCCAGTCTCCTTATTCATGCTTTCCGTCCAACATGAAGAATGAGAACGTGACATAGTTAGTGCATTTGGTCTATTTTAATGAGCCCAAGGTAGTGACAACGTGTCAGATATGAACGGATGAGTAATTGACGTCATTTATCCTAACATAGCACGTAATCAGATAGTCATTAAAACACACTTCGAAAACAATTGCTTCTCAGCCTTTTGGGTACCTACATCTTTGCGAGTACAACTTTGTGCGTATTACACTTCTGAAGCGAAATCCGAAATTTGTCAACCCAACCAGTACAAGCTACGGAAAGAAACTGAACATTGAAAAAAATTGAAGATCCATCAAGTTATCACATCTTGACTTTTTTTCAAAACATGAACAATTCTACAACACAAATAGTAAGGAATTCTTTTGACTCTTTGGTTCTTCTTCTGGACTCAGATGCTAACTTCAGCAACTACCTACATTTCTTGGCTGTTGTAGATTCCTTCAGTTCCATTATTGCTGCAGTTTTCAACTTTTTGGTCATTTTGACTTTTGCAAAGACACGTTCTTTGCGAACTCCCTCGTACATTTTAGTACTTAGCTTGGCCTTCTCTGACTTGGGTATTGGTGTGGTGACGCAACCGGCATATTGTTTTCAACTTTTTGCTTGGCTAACGAAAAATCCTTCTTTGTATGAAAATAGTTTCAAGGTATTCTACCTAACTGGTAACGTGCTTGCAACTGGTTCACTTCTGACGGTTACTTCCATCATCATCGATAGGTTTCTTGCATTTTACCTACATCTGAGGTACCAAGAACTTGTCACCACCAAGCGGTCTTACATAGTTGTAATAACAATTTGGGTTGTTAGTTTGTTATGGAGTTTTGTACTCGCGATAAAAAGGAATTGGATTTTTATTGTAGATTATTCTTGTTCGTGTGGCGTAATAATTCTTGATATTTATCTGATGTTGAGAATTTCACGAGTTATTCACAGGCACCAAAGGCAGATCCATGCCCAACAACAACCAGAACAACCATCCGTGAACATGAATAGATACAAGAAATCTGTTAATGTAATGTACTGCATCATGGGTCTATTTCTTGTGTGTTATTTGCCTGGAATGATATTCTTACTTGTTAGATTTGGGGTTGAGAAAGCCGGAATAAGCATAGGAATAGCAGGGTATTATGTTCTACATTTAGATATTACGCTTGTTCTTATGAACAGTGCATTGAATCCATTTATTTATTGCTGGAGAATACAAGATATACGTAACACTTTGCTACAGCTATTTCGAAGACAATCACATTGATATTGTGTTGTATTGTGTTTAGTTAACCTAGCCCCTTCTGAGATAATTCACATGCGTTGAACATTTGCACCATAGTTCTTTAGTTCATATATAATATATAATATAACGTTCAGGTTCTTTAGTTCATACATAATATTATACCATTAAATAAACATAAAAAATAAATGTATATAAATGATATAAGAAATGAATGAATAAATTACAAAGTTCCTTTCTTCATTTTTTTTTTGGGGGGGGGGGGGGGGATAAAAAAAAGAAAGAAAGATTATTAGTGGCATTGTTTTTATTAAAGATGAAGAAAAAACAAACAAAGAATAAATCGCTTATGACCACTTGATCGCTTGGAATCGGGCGACATTTGTTTTGAATTAATCAAGGGTGAAATTTAGTGCTCATTACGGCTTTTTTAATTTCCTTGCACGTAGTTTAATAACGTAAAATTACGATGTAAAATTTAACCTATATTGAAAGTAATCATCAAATAGAGTCCTTTTTGGGGAAATTGCCTTTGAATTTTGAGAACTTTTGTCAAACATTGTTTGGGAATTTGGCGTAATTAACATTCTGACCCCCAAAGCTTCACAAATTGAAGATAATATAAACTTCCTCGCACAGATATCATGTTGATTACGTTTTCATCTAGTCTTATCTGCTTTGTTATCAAAATCACGTTTAAATATACTTCTTGCGGGAAATTGGGCCTACGTTATAGAGCTCCCCGGGAAACGAAAATCTTTATTGGAAACAAAAAGCATTCATCGTATAATGTTTTTACCACCATGTTGTTGATGGATCTAGTGGATGTTGATGGATGCCTTGATGGAGCTAAAATGAAGTTTAGTTTCCCCAGTTGGTTTTTATGCCCGTATACAAACACTATAAGATGAATGCCTAATTATGTTTTGCATGCACGCCTCCTCCAAAACAAAACAAAACAACAACAAAAACAACAACAAACAAGCAAACAAAATACAAAACAAAACAAAAACAAAGAATTCAGCCCATAATGTTTCTACGACCATAAATACGGACTGGGGAAATTAATTTGCATATTTATCTTCATTAAGGAATATGGTGGTCACATTTGAAGAATAGGCGAAGAATTTTCGAAGCCGTTAAAACGGATCAGTCGAAATGTATTAGAGGCCAAATATTAAAACAAAGTGTTCCTCAATTATTAGACTTCCGTCCTGAAAAAGGTTTAGTTGGATTGCTAGAATTTGGCTTGTTTAGTTTTTTATAAAGGAATGTTTTACGTTTTAACAGTACATTTTAGTTGGTACATTAGAAATACCAAGATGGCAAAGGAAAAGGGAATAAAAATATGTATAGTCTTGAAATTGCTAATGATCGTTAATTCTGAAAGGATGAATTTCTGAATTTAACTTTACACATAACTTTGGCCATTTGTCCTGTCATACAGCTAGTGAAAGAACAATTCTTTTCCCGTTTTCTTGAAAATTGAATTGTCACTCCTAAATTTTTTTGTAGGGTTTTCAGGGATCTATACTAGGTCTGCTCAGTACTAAAATTGTGAGAATCTCATGAACGAAAAGGTTTGTTACACAAATACTGACAATTACTGCTTTCTGGGAGGTCTATCTCCGAACTGAGCAAATAAGTGATTAAAGATTCAATCTACTATCAGCGATAACGTGCCTCTAAAAGTCTTAAAAATTGCCAATGCAAAGCAATTATTTAAAGTTCCATTTTGGCTGGATAATAAGAATTGATTTACTTAAAGATAAAAAAGGAATTAATGGCAGAATTATTTGAAATTATAATATAGCTTTTTTCTAACGAGCGCTCTGATTGGCTAAAAAGCGCTTGAAACCCGTGGTATATTTCCCCCATAAACTACGGCTCAACACTTCTTTCTGCCGTAAAAAAAAGATAAAAACCAAAAGAATGTTCAATATAAAATACGTTTTTTATTGTTTTCTGATATATTAGCAAGTCACAGTTCACGACTTTCACTAGAACCTGATGTTTTGCAATGAAAAGCGACTGATAAGAGCAAACCTGAAATCGTGTATGAAACTTTGGATAGTTTTTCACAAAACAAATAACTCAAAAATTCAGGCAGTATTATAAGAACGATAAGTTTATTAACAATATTTGTATTAACAAGTTCCTTTCCTTGATGAAATAGTTCCTTTCAGCTGTTTATATTACAGCTTTGATGACAACAAGCAAGAGAGCAACAGCGTGGAAAAAACTCTCAAACTTACAAGTGATAGTTGAAGGCCGTTAAATTTACTCAATTGCCTTTGAAATATTTGCAATTCTGACATATTTTTTTATGTGAACAAAACGTATACATGTACAAATAAGTCAATAAAAACACGAGGAGCAAAAAGGCAAATTTATGCTTCAAAGCATTTACTTTCAGAGCATCGAAATTACGGCAAAGCTTTAAAGCTTAAAAAAGTCTGTAAAAAGGACTTAATCCGCCTAAAAATTTTTGCACATACAAGGAAAAAATTTTTTCAGTGAAAACATGTATGCTTAGACACAAGAAAGTATAGAAAAGTACCTCAAAAGAGCAAATTTGTTGTTCACAACTTTCATGTCAACCTTCTTCAACGCCATTTTTGTCTCTTCGCAAAGGACGTCGATGACGTCATCTTCAAAATCAAGCCAATCACAACGCTCGTTGTATCTCAATCTCGAAGTAATGAGCAATCTTATAGGCTCTCTCATGATTCTTAGGAGAATTGATATTTTCATCTGCGAAATTTGGTTTTAAATGTTAGTTTTTTGCTTGTAATTATTTTCCGCTATATTATAAAAGCAATAAACGATAGATTTCCGTGGTTTATCGGGGAAATAAACCACGCGGGATGTTGGGAGAACACGAGAAAAGGCCTTAAAAATCACGAGCACGGAAATCTATCGTTTATTGCTTAATAAAACAGCATTCGATCACTTCGCAAAGGCCGGTCTACACGATCTGATTTAATTTTCCCACCGACCTTGCATCCCTGTTTCGACTTCTTTCCTTTCTTTATAGCTTTAATTAGCTTTAATTAACTGGAAAACGGAGCACTGATGGAGGGAGGGGATAGAGGGCGCAGACGAACAATTTATACACGAGTCCTGGAATTGGGCATCCATTCCCCGCGCTTTTGTGGGAAAATACTTACAGCTTGACCTTTTTAACCATTGAATTAAATAATTGTTATCAATATAATCGATGGTTACTTAGGTAGCTTAGAATTGGACAAACTTAAACAAAAACAACAAAAACAAAACAAAAAACAAAACAAAACAAAACAAAACAAATCAAAACAAAACAAAACAAAACAAAACAAAACAAAACAAAACAAAACAAAACAAAACAAAACAAAACAAAACAAAACAAAACAAAACAAAACAAAACAAAACAAAACAAAAAAACGTATTTAGACATTGTTCGTACAAAGACACCGAGTCGCAGACTTTATATCAAACAACACGAATTGCATCTTTGTGTTTTGTTTGTGTGCTTGTTTGTTTTTTGTTTAGTTTTGAACATTTTGAAAGTGGTTTAGCTGAAATCATTTGTTGTTCAAGGGTTTCTATGTTATATCCTTTCATTGTAATGTCTTATTTTATTGTTCGACTGAGAGAAAACAGTAAAGTTTTCAATTTAAAATTTCTAATTAATGCAGAACAAATTTGCATCATTAGAAAAAAAAAAGTATTTTTTTAATGTTTTTGAGCATTGTGTATTTTTATCAAAATAATAGAAAACATCATTCATCTGTAGTAAGTAATGTAAGTAATGTATAAAGAACGAGAGAGCGTGTTATATCGGTGGATAAAGATCCAAGCCGAAGGCAAGGATTTTTAGACCCGATACATAACGCGCTCTCGAGTTCTTTATATTACTTATCAAACGTCTAGTTGTCAATTATCATATTTGACCAGAATTTTCCAAGTTTGAGTATTTTTGGCTTAGAAAATCCAACTGGTTTAAAGTTTATACAAATGAACAAAAATCTTTATCCAATATAAATCTACGTTACGGTAGTGATTTCCAATGTGTTTTCTAGTGAATTATTAATGAGTTTGATAAGATCGGAGAAAAAAATTCAACGAAAGCCCTAGAGATGAGATTTTCCCTCCCACGTCACGTGTCGGCGATATGCTAATTAGTATGTGTTATCAAACAATCATCTGTTATTGTCAGCCTTTCCCTTTGGTAGCTGTAGTAATATACCTACAACCTTTTGACATGAATTGATCAATGCTCCAACGAAGTATTGAGTATTGAACCATCAGCAAAGTAGAGGTTTCATTGTACCAGTCTTTTATTAACCACAATCCAATGCAGCCCATAAAAGTTTTCACATTTATAACAGGTTAATTTATGTTACATTTGCAGATCCATGCTTTTTATTTGAAAGATGTGGTCAATCGCATTGGAATTAACTTACTTAGCTACTTTAAGGTAAATATTCTGACAAGAATAATTCATTTGTGCACACAAACTCTTCTAGATGCCTTTTGCATCAACCGTTCGCATGGTTCCAAATCTACCATGCTGGGTACGACCTGACTCGCCTTTGTTTTAGATGTCCCAGTATTTTGCCACCCAGCGTTAGGTAGTTTTTCCACCAATGCGACCAGCTTGATGAAAAGACCCCATTGTTTTTGGAAACTCTAGTAGCCTTCCTTATTCAGTATTGTGTGATTATGTCTTTCATTGTCTAGGGATTCCTGACATTGGTTTTATCTTACCTGGATAGACATCCTTTACCAATACAATCAACTCTCTCTCCTAAGCGAACACCTTTGGTGCTAAAAAAGTGGTCACTTACGGGAGGTGCTCGATTGTGGGGAAAAATATGAGCGTGATACTGTACAGATAAGGTTATGATACGAAAACTGGAAAGCAATGTTTTTTCCTCAGTATATACTGAAAAAAAAAACTCCCTTGTTGGCGACCACCGTCAAAAATCTTTAAGTGGCCGGACAACTTTTGGGCCAGAAATTTGACTTGTTCTTTTGTTTTTGTCTCCGATATAGGCGGTACTCAAAGGCATTATGTAAAAAAAATAATAATTGGTCAGTTGTTTCTGTCAGCTGCGACAGTTTACAAAGCTTGGAAAGACTAATAAATCGATTGTCGGCTCGATCACTGGATCAAACGGACATTATTACCCTGACGCAATCCATGGTTATCCATTTCAGAATGTCTAAACTCAAGCAAGACATGTTTTCAAACGCCAGTAAAGTAGTTTTTATGAGAAGAAACATAAAGATACATTAATTTTAATTTCTTCTCTAGAAATTCCTGGCATTGGTGTTATCTTGTATTGGCATAAAACCATTACCAGTATTCCTTTGTATAACTTCACACAAATCTGAACATTTTGCTGGTTGTTCCTGATAATCTCTGGGAGTCTTAGGGAGTGTTTACATGACACTAGGATCATCCTAGCATTAGGAACATCCTAGGATGATCCTAGTACCCGAAGCGAAGACATAAATTTCCGTGTAAACAGAATGCAGTAAATGTATAGCAGGTAGGATGATTCGCCTGTTATATAGAATGATCCTAGTGCTAGGATGATCCTAGTGCCATGTAAACACCCCCTTAGCTTGCTTTGTTTTAATATTGTTTTATGTTCTCTAGAGATTCATGGCATTGGTGTTATCTTATATTGATGTTTATGATGATCAAGGTGAAAGTGTTCGTGTTAATACACTTGAAGTTCTCAAGACCGCCATGCTAAACTTATGGCCAAGGTAGTCCTGTTCTATACTCAATTCTTGGGTTGCATGTGACGTCACGGCAGCCATCTTGGATGAACTTCAACAAAAGATTTCTCATTAGCGTTTATTGTTTGTTCATCCAACATGGCTACCGCTTCATTGTCTTTGGATTCCCGAAGGTATGGATGCAACCCAGCAATTACTTCGTTGGAACATTGATCAATTACTGGGTTTCATCTGACGTCATTCTCAATCTTGCTGGAATTTTCATTAGCTGAATGACAAGTTTTCAATTGAATATTCTCTGGTCGAGAGCACATGGTGGTCAAACATTGGCCACCATTTGAAGCAGATAATGAGATTCGTCAGCTGTTTGAAACACAGTACTTGTTGACAAATTCTACTTTATAATTTTATAACTTTAAAAATAATAATAACCAGGTATTTATATAGCGCATTTCACAAAATTTAATATTTCAACTTAGAAGTACGTATCAAAAACAGTCGTTTCCTTGGAAGGACAGACATTTCTCTAAGGGCCCGTTCACATTAGAGAGGTTGCCCCTAGGGATCTAGGGATAACTCTTTTGTTTTCTTTTCCCTGGGGGCACAAAACAAAAGAGTTATCCCTACTACATAGGGACTCCCCTCTCTCAAATGAACGGGCCCGTCCAAGAAATATCTTCTTAGAAGCTAATGTTAAAAAAATTGTTCTATGTTCCATTTGTCGCTGTTCGTGCCCAGTCAGAGTATACGTGGGGCCATTTGGCGTACAGAGCGAGGAAAAGGAGGGGGTATTTATTGGAGGGGATGTCTATTAGAGGTTGGCGTACTCCAAATAGTTTTAGATCTTGAGGAGTGTTATTTTGAGAGGCGTTAATTGGATAGTACTGAGACGTTTACTGGAATAAATATAGTGAAGTTGATTTTCTATTTCAGAATTGGTGGGCATGCTGCAGATATTCTCGAAGCTCTTCTAAAATTGATTGTTGATTGTGGAGATATGGAGAATGAAATAACTAGAGGTATTTTACTAGTGTAGTTACACGAAGTCAAATATAGTTTAAGTCATAGAGTAGTATGATGTGTAGATTTTATCTCCTAATTTTGCTTTGCATTTTTGAATAAAAATTGAGACACATTTATCCGACATTAACAATATTTGCATGATACGTTCCCGAACCTACGGAATCTTACTAGACCATGGATTCGCATGTTGATAGCAAAAAGAATGTAAATAGCGTTCATTAACACTGACGTTTATTCCCAACAAGCTGGTGAGGCTGTTGCTATGGGATACGTGATCAGTTCATGGGGTCCATACAGGGTCACCACTAACATTAATCTGAAAATCACATTCCACGGCCATGCTAGATCCAAAAGGTTCTGAACCCAAAGAGAATGAAACTAACTATGGGGAATTGGACTTAACCGTCCAAACATTGAATTAGCCTAACATAGTCCCTTGTATTATTCTGGTTGTCTGTTTCTTACTTCCTAGAAAAACTGCTTGATTCCTGTGTTCAGTGCTTGGTTGTTTTGAAGTACTGTTGTCCTCACTATATAACAGTAAGTGAATAACCCACTTTCGATATATTGGATGAGTGATAACAAGCAATGAGGTCAAGTCGAGGCTCATGGGAAACGATTTCTTCATTAAGGTATTACTTTGTTTCTTCAATGTATTTGAGGAATTACAACTATGTATATCCCGAGCTTTCGGGTCACCGACCCATCTTCAGGGAAAGTGAAAAATAGTGTTTACAATGGCAAAAACGCACGAAAGCAACATACGAAATCAACCTGGATGTACATAGTTGTAACTCGGCAAAATACATTGAAAAAACAAAGTAAAACCTTAAGTCTGATTCAATGCACAACGAAGTGTTAGATTTCTTCATTGTTAGACCTGTTAGTCCTCGTTTTCAGTTCCTTTCTGCATGAACACTCAACAAATATATCGGAAGTGGCCTATTGTTTCAACGCTTTATGGTCATGTATCTTGGAGGTATGATCTCATCATGATCTGTGTTTAATGTTATCAGAATGCTCTCAATACCATACAAACAGAAGTGAGCCATACACAAGTACAACAATGTGTCAACAAAGTTCTTCAACGCGTGGTATAGAGTACATCTCGACCTCTGAAGAGAAAAATAAAACATTAAAACTGCAGATAAGAGTTATAGCTCAATTCGAGCCAAGAAGTTAAGTTCAAGCTTAATTGAGGACGTTCGCGGGCAAATAAAGCTACACCTAGATTTCGCTGGTTTTTTGTCTGGACATAATATATCATATACTTGTTCTAAAAATAAAATAAAAATGGGGGTCACTGTATTATTTTTTCCGCTATATGCTCACAAAGTAATGCATCTCGAGAAGAAAAGACGCGTGCGGCAAGCGAAACAAAGCGTGAATTAAACGGGTTTAGAAAATGGTGAAAATGAACTTATCCCGAGAAAAAGCATATCAAAATACGAATTGTTTTATCTGTGATCTTTTTGGCTTAAACCAATGACTGAAGAAGGAAGAACGAATTTTTTACGAGGCTTTCAATCCGCGCGATGCAACAAAATTTCAGTGGCATTCGATTGAATGTTGAGGTGGATTTTTGGTAAATTTCGTGTATTACTACACCTAGATCTTTTTTATTTTTACATATGTTATAGATGTTTGAAAGAACTCAGTTTAATAAGTTTGAAAATTTGGCCGCCATCTTGAATACCGAGAAGAAACTGGGTCCAGTAGAATCTTTTCCATCCTTTCAACCTGAACGATTGTTTTTTTTCTTCGGTCAAATTCCTTTTTTATTCTTTTTCCTTTTTAAAGTAATTTCTATTTAAAAATCGAAAAAAAGTAATTACCCAAAAGATATTTTTAGGCCGCCATCTTGGATTTATTGAGGTAGCGTGCGCAGTAAAAGTGCGCGTGAACAATGCCCGCAAACGTCCTTAAATCATTGGAATCCTCAAATACAAAATAGCTTTAGGTCATTGAAACGTAAAAAGATTGGAGTCCTTTTATGATCCATGGGTACATATATTGTCAGCATGAAATTATCTTACCGTAATGATTCGAATAAGCGATCTTGCAATAAGCTAAGCGCCCTTTCTCGAACGACTGCGCATCTTTTAATATCACGCGACCTCCCCTGTCTCGTGAAACTGATGTACTACCTTATGTAGAGTAAATACTAGTAGATTTTTACTAATATGAGTTATGGACTGATGTACGCTGAAGCCGGTGAGGGGAATAAAAATTTCACAGGAAAATTCAAAGCCAGAGCGAGAAGTGATTTTGGCTCTTGTTCTATTTGATTCGAACTAGTCCGACTATTTATGAAGGGACAATGCATTTCTCACTAGTCTGAGTCAACCACCAGTGACTTAATCTAAGCTTATCTATTAACACTGTCATTCAGAAAGTATTTTTTTTATAGTTTTATACCAGTACAAGGAGCTTCGTCGACAATCGATAAAACTAAAACTTCAACAGACTTCAAAGTTGAAAAAATCATCTACAATTAACTCTTTCCTAAAACAAAAACAAAAACAACAACAACAACAACAACAACAAAACTGTACAAATATATTATAAACATTTTTCTCAACTCAATTACTAACCCTTAGACATCAGAAAAATGAAACTAGTAAGTTCCTGAGAAAAAGACATTTGCAGTCCAGAACAGTCCGCCATTCATGAGCAACGATATTTTGTAAACTGTAAACTCGTTACCTCGCGCGTAAGGCTGAAAAAGGCGTTTATCTTACCACATTTTAATTATTCCTCATCTATTCGGCACTGATAAGATGGAGTTATTGAATAAGAAGGCCTTGCGTTTCGACTCGTAAAAAACGTTATAACAAGGCTTTTCATTGGCTGATACAAACCAATGATAATCTCTGTTTTATATGATATACCACAATGCCAAGCGGTTTTCATTTTCCAACATGGCGGAACTTCCTGTTCACAGTTTTTCGCCTTTTTCACAACTGCAACGGCACAAAACCCTTCATTTTTGCACCGGACCCTACTTTTTTGAGCTTATTTGAAAGAACACCTAAGTATCTCAAACATATCAAATTTGTGAAAAAAATGACATCGTTGGAACTTACGAAAACATTGTAGCAAATTTTGTTCGACTTGAGGAGACTTTTTGTTGGGAGTGACGGTATAAAAGTCAAAAAATGAAGGTATTTTTTTGTCTTTATATCAACAGTGTTTATGCCATTACGTAGAGAACAAGGGCACTAGAACCCTGAAATCTGATTGAGCTTATTATTAAGCTGAGATCATTGATAATAAACACAGTTTTACTTAGCTCAAATTTTATGCAGTAATTGTAGTAATATTTTGCTGCTTATAAGCCTTCTATTGCCTTCTTTTTTACCGCTAAACGATCCAACGAACAGTTGTATACTACGATCGTTTACCGCTGTACCACCTGTACCAGCCAACGCCGTCGCGACAGTTATAGATTAACTGATAAATTGAGCTAAGTCGCCTCTTTACACCAAAAGGGTTAGGGGTAGGAAACAACTAGCGGCTCCTTTGACCATTCGTCTGCCTGGATAATTGGATTAAGTTGGCAGTACCTAGGGCAATTTGTTTACACAACGATGACAGATTAACCTGCGTCGGTTGAGTAATCGTACGCCGAAGTTGGCTTGGCAAAACGTCGGGATTTGACAAACGATCCCGTCGCGATGATAGGTCGTGCTCTGAAACGCTCCATGTCTGTCATCGCTCCATTCAAAATTCGATCAACGTACAAGAAATTGTACAAAACTCTAGTAGGTTTTAAGAACGTACGACAAACGTGATTGGAGTAGGACTGAAACGCCGACGCTGATGTTGTCTCAAAAACTCGCAAATAGACATCCATTCAACGCTGATTATCTCAAAAACGAGCCTTGTACTAAAAGTTTGCTTTTCATTTTTGAAATCAGCATTAAATTTCGCTCCAGAAAATTGTGGTTTGAAAGATTTTTCTTTACTTTTTTCCGTAGTACCCAACTACCTTAGGGGTATTAATAAGTTAGTTATTCTCAGGGTTAATACCACAACATATGGGGTCCATTCCTTCAGATGTCTTATTGCTAAGATATGGAATAATTAAAGTAAGAACTACCGTAATATTAGCGACTTTAAGGACTTTAAGGTATCGATAAAGTAAGTTTAATTTCGACAGTGTATAATTTGAATTTGACGATTAGATTAAGTGTTGTTTGACAAGATTTGGATTAAGGACTTTAGTATATGATTAGCATTGTGTATAAGCAAGCGTATTTATTAATCAATTATTTGTATTTCTTTTCAGAGATATTAGTACCTATGCGCTACTCCACAATCCAACTTTAAATACAGTTTATGTATATGTATGTATGTATGCGTTATAAAGAAAGATCGTGTATTGCTTGATTGCATGCCAATTACGGCCAATTACGGCTGCTTTTCTAGAGCCTAAAACAAAATTCAAGTAGTATCACCAAATAGAGCATCCAAAACTCTATATAGAGGCGAAATTTCGAGTCAAAATAAGTTATTATAACAAAGATATTAGTGATGAAGTATGCTGACATTTTAGTAAGAAATGTATGGGGCCGCCATCTTGGTGGTATTGCCTATACCACCAAGATGGCGGCCAAAACATCGAGCCTCAAAATGACACGAAAATAGTAACTAATTTGCTGATTTTAGGCTAATCTTTCTTAAATGCAAAAAATAATCATTGATTAACTGAAAGTCGTGAAATTTGTGGCCGAATGATAAGTTCTTAGCTCCTTCAAAATATCGTGACGGCATTGCGTGACACATTTTTGATCGCTGATAAAACGATGGCGAAGCGACAGAAACAGGCAAAAAATTCAAGGGAGATTTCTTTCAGACTATTGTGCTAAATTATGTGATTAAAAGCTTTAAAAAATATCTTTTTCTGAAATTTTCCTTGCTTATGACGTCACATGCAATCTAAGAATTGTGTCTTGTACACCTATATGTTACCATGGCTACCATGATAGAAACGCCTTAACGCACATGTGTGTATGTGGGAGTATTGGAACAAGGACAAAATTACTCCAAAAAGAAAATTGTTGTGAAAGAAGCGCACAATTAACTGCGCTTTCAAATTTGACAATTTAAAGCGTCTTTAGCAAAATCCTTGGAGTTGTCAAAAACGATGAAGTACGGTATCGCCTGAATGCAGCTTTGCTGTTTTTCATCTTTTTCTACCATATGGTGCTCGATTTATTCGTTTGTATGTATTGTTATCAATTGTTGAGGGGTAGACTTATGTATTCTAATGTTTCTATCCTTTTGTATTCTATTGTATTGTCGTTCTATAGAATTCAGCAAATCTATTGTCTGAACAAAATAAATTCCGACGGAAGATATATCGTGCATGGTATATTTTCTACACGGTGGGGAATTGTCTTGTTTTCTAACTATTTACGTATGCTAATTGTATTGTCATGTGTATCAGATTCTGTCAGGTTAAGAGCGTGCATTAGAAAGAAAGTAATCAGCACTGTAGTATAAATTACAAGCCGTTCCGTGTGTCAATCTTTTTGATGCACATTAAACAAGCTCATAAAAAAACTCATTTAAATCAATCCCACATTGCACTGTAAACCATATGATTACTTTCAATGTTTGCAGTAAACAAACGGGTTGAGCATTTATTTGGTGCAATTCTTTATTTCACTCATGCTGATATATATTTACACATTAATGTAGATCTTGACTAGACTGAGCACAGCTGCTTAGAATAGTAAAAACTAATCAAGACAAAGAATCGAGCTGAGAGAGTTTACGACAAGAGTGGTGACATCTATTAATAGAACACTCACCCAGTTATAAAAACGCGAGTGAAACTCGACTTTGAAGCCCTGACAGAATTTCCTCGATGCAGTCAGAATAGCCCACGTCGTATGAAAAGTGTGAAAACGAAGTTCAACAAGCTATCGAGGTCTCACTGACATATTGTGTTTATTTGAAGTTGATACTGAGTTCTTTGAAAAAACTCGTAAACAATTTCAGCGAATTTCCTCATCATCTCCAACAAGAATACAGCTGGCCGAGAGAGCTTCTTACTTGTTAGTGAACAGTGCAGAAAGGTTGCAAGCCATCAAACCATCACAAGACGTTTTCTCGAAACATGAACAATTCTACAACAAATAGAAAGGAACTCTTTTGACTTTTTGATTCTTCTTCTGGAATCAAATACTCACCTCAGCAACTTCCTGCATTTCTTGACGGTCGTGAATTCTCTCAGCTCGATTCTGGCTGCAGTTTTCAACTTTTTGATCATTTTGACTTTTGTGAAAACACCTTCTTTGCGAACTCCCTCGTACATTTTAATTCTTAGCTTGGCCTTCTCTGACCTGGGCGTTGGTGTAGTGACGCAACCTGCTTATTGTATTCGTTTGATTGCCTGGTTGACGAAGAATCCTTCTTTGTATAAAAGTAGTTTGAATGTATCCTTACAAACGTTTGACGTGCTAGTAACTGGTTCGCTTCTCACGGTTACTTCGATCACTGTCGATAGGTTTCTTGCTCTTCACCTACATCTGAGGTACCAAGAACTTGTCACAACCAAGCGGTCTTACATAGTTGTAATAACAATTTGGGTGGTTAGTTTGTTGTGGAGTACTGTGCTTGCAACAAATGCAAGTGAAACTTGGGTTCTCATTGTCGATAATTTTTTCACATGTGCTGTAATAATTCTTGACCTTTATCTGATGCTGAGAATTTCACGAGTCATTCGCAGGCACCAAGCACAGATCCATGCTCAACAGCAACCACAACAACTAAACATGAACATGCAAAGATACAAAAAATCCGTTAATGTAATGTACTACATAATGGGTGTATTTCTACTTTGTTTTTTGCCTGGGTTTCTACACTTACTCGTGAACCATGTGCTGAAAGAAACCGGGATTACTATAGGAATAGCCGCGTATTATGCTTTTTATTTAGCGAATACACTTGCTATGTTGAACAGTGCATTGAATCCATTTATTTATTGCTGGAGAATACAAGAAATGCATAACGCTTTGCTTGTGTTATTACGAAGACAATCACAATGACATTGTATAAAATTGTGTCTTTGGAATATAAAAATCCGTTTAGCTCATAAACTATTCCAAAGACAAAATTTATATTAATTAAACAGAATATGTGAAAGCCGCTTGGCACTAATTATTCCTGTGTAAAGATAACTAAAAGTTGGATATGTGCGAAGATCTTTTCGAAGGACATAACCATTCAAATACTAGTGACTAAACGTCGTTGAGCTCCTAAACAACCCCATTCAATAAATGTAAAAATGATTGTCAATAAATGATTGTCAATTTCTTTTTTTGCTTATTAAAGGCTGGTTCACACTAGCGTCGGATTCGGAATCGGAAGAAGAAAACAAAGGAAAAGACAAAAGAGTTAAGTCAAACGTGTGACATAAGACATCGACATAAGCATCGCAAGAAGCATAAGACCAAGCATAAGCATAATCAAAGACAAAGGAAGGAACAAAGAAAAACACCTTTCTTTTGTATTCTAATCCCTAAATTCTTTGTTGTTTTCTTACGATTCCGATTCTGATTCCGATGCTAGTGTGAACCAGCCTTAATGGTTGGCAAGAAGACGGAAAACAGAAATAAAGTACTAGGGTTAGGATTAGTGAAATTTAACAAATTGAAGATGGTTTCGAGTTGTCTGTCCTTTTATTGACACACTTTTGACGTCATAAAATGTTCAAAACTCAAGTGGAATCACGAGCGCAGCGACATTTTTTGGCGTCAAAAGTGTGTCAATAAGAGGACAGACAACTCAAAACCATCTTCAATTCGTTTTTTACAACAATTGTTTGAGATAAAAGTTTTAAAATCCTTTTCAAACGAGGCAACCACAGGCGGACCATCCTCTCAGTTTGTGGTTTGGGCTTCCTGTGTCAGGGTCGAATGGCCGTTGGTTTCAAACAAGCTGAAATGTAGTGCTTTTCACTGGCGATTTTACTTGATTGCTCTACATCTCGAAATTCAAAATATTGTGTCAAAGTAAACTTCAATCCTTATATTTATCAGATATGAATTTTGTTTTGTCGTCCGATGAGTTTTAAGAGAGTTATTAGAGGGAGGCGTACGCTCACTAGTGCAGAAGAAAAATCACAAGGCAGGCAGCTTCGGCCGTGCGAAACGTCACTCGCGCCTACATTCCCCACAAAATCTCCCCGAAAAAAATATCCCTCGCCATTTAGACCCGGCAGTATTCAAGAATGATAACCCACGAATACCCTGATCGAGTCTCGTTGGATTCCGTTGGGTAAAAGTGCACAAAAACCGGTCTCGAACTCTGTTGATAGCCATTCATACTATGATCTGACCACTGTGCTGTCCTCTCGGCATCCCAAGAATGCAAAAAGTCACGAAATCTCTATTTATCTTAGATAAATTATATAACATATTAGATTTACAGAGTTATATAAATGTTGTTTACAATAAAAAACGTTATTTCAGAAATGAATATTACTGTGAATGATCTAAAAAGCCTGTTATATTATGAGAAAACGATACAATACAGTTGAGATTTCGTGACTTTTTGCATTCTTGGGATGCCGAGAGGACAGCACAGTGGTCAGATCATAGTATGAATGGCTATCAACGGAGTTCGAGACCGGTTTTTGTGCACTTTTACCCAACGGAATCCAACGAGACTCGATCAGGGTATTCGTGGGTTATCATTCTTGAATACTGCCGGGTCTAAATGGCGAGGGATATTTTTTTTCGGGGAGATTTTGTGGGGAATGTAGGCGCGAGTGACGTTTCGCACGGCCGAAGCTGCCTGCCTTGTGATTTTTCTTCTGCACTAGTGAGCGTACGCCTCCCTCTAATAACTCTCTTAAAACTCATCGGACGACAAAACAAAATTCATATCTGATAAATATAAGGATTGAAGTTTACTTTGACACAATATTTTGAATTTCGAGATGTAGAGCAATCAAGTAATATCGCCAGCGAAAAGCACTACACTGACTACATTTCAGCTTGTTTGAAACCAACGGCCATTCGACCCTGACACAGGAAGCCCAAACCACAAACTGAGAGGATGGTCCGCCTGTGAGGCAACAGAACGAGCGCGCGCGCCGAAACGCGTCAGCCGTCATCAGTGATCTGTCCTCTTATTGACACACTTTAAGGTTGGTGCCTACTAATGGGAAGGTAATTTTTTTGGCCAAAAACCACATGGGTATCAAAGAACCCATCATAGGGAGCTAGAATCCAAGGAAAAAAATTGGGGGTCACCGTGCATATTAATGAGTTACACGCCATCAAATGTTGCAAAATCTGCCTATTCTAGAGGCTCAAAGAAAAAATCATTAATACCCCATATTTTGAAAAAATGTCAAACTTTTTTTACTAAAACGTTTACAACACAATTCTCTTACTTGTCAATGCCATACGAAATATGAAAAACCAGAATAACAATTTTTTTCAATGACTTTTTACTAGTTTTAGACCTGTTTTGGTTCATGACCGTCAAATGAAAAGTCCAAGTTTTGCAATCAAGTTTCAATTTTAAATTCATAAAAGTATTTTAAAATAGTAGGTTAATCTCCACTTAACAATTTACAGAAATAAAAAATAGGGGTATCCGTGCGATTTAGAAAGTTATTTGCCGATAAACGCGCGAAAACTGATCAGAATTCGCGAAAATGATCAAAAATTCCCTAGCCCTTCCCGGAAAGTAGAGCGAATTACAATGTATTGTGGGAAATTTTCAAGATGGCGGCGAAAACAGATCGTTTCTGGTGGAAATGATAGTCAAAACAGGCGTTGTAACTCAGGTTCTATTTATCAACTGTGAATTTCATTCAAACACAGGAGAGGCTAAATGGTTTTCCTTTAATTCTGTAAGTTTATTTTTTCAAAAAGTCGTAAAAAGGCCTTGCTTTTACGATTGCTTTACCGACAAAAATTCAGTGTTTTTGCATGCGCAGAACCAATCAGATCGCAAGATTAGTATCAAGTGTTGTAAAAAATAAGCTATTCAAACTGCTTTTATTTCCTTTTTTGAAGACAGTTGCTTTTACGGATAACATTCATTATTGTGAAATAAGAGAATCCGTGATGCTTTGTTGGACAAGGGAAATTTTTTCATGGTTGATAATTTTATTTTTCTGTGCTATGTGACCATTTTTCTATGTTCCCACTGAAACATTAGTTAGTTTTCTCATTGAATTTGCATTTCTACTTACTCGTTATGTCTGGGTCAAAGTGGAATTAAAAAAAAAAACTTACATAAAAAAAGGTGAAGGAATCAGTAGAGGTCCAAGAATTATTAAACTGAAAATTACGAAGAAGCCTTCTATATCAAACAATTAAAACCATCGCTCAACCGTGGATTGAAATTGGTCTAATAACTGTTTATTTAAGTGTCCTAGTCTTCTAGCGCTCGCGCACTAATTGGGGGACACTATACTCTCACACTCACTACCTCTACCTCGAATATTTTGCAAATAATCACTCGACTCACCAGTTCGTTTTTGATGGAGGGAGGAAAACCGGAGGACCCGGAGAAAAACCCTCGAAGCAAGGGAGAGAACGAACTAACAAACTCAACTCACATGAAGCGCCCCGTCCGGGTATCGAACCAGGGACCACAGCGGTGAGAGGCAAGCGGTCTAACCACTCGGCCACCCTTGCTCCTCCTCTCATTGATTTTAGCGAAGTCATTCAGACCAAAATCGAAAACAAAATTACTGGTTTTACCTTCCCAATGTAATTTTGACTTTGAATGATTTCTTTTTACTACTTTTCTTGAATATTGTTAGCTTTTCTTTTATCAGCAAAGGCTCGAAAGCTATGTTTTCACTTTTCTAAGTAGTTGAGTGTAAAGCGATTCAACGTTAACTTCTTGGTTGTTTTCATCAAAATTGCAGAAATTTCTTAGGTTATATTATTAATATAAAGAATATAATATAGAAGGTTAACACACTCTTTGCTCGTGAATTATCGGGATTTACCTTCACTCGTTCACTAACAATGGACTCGAAACTTTCTCACACTGCACTCGGCTAACGCCTCGTGCAATATTTAAAATTCCTCGTTCATTGTTAGCGAACTCGTGCAGGTAAATTCACTCGCTGAGTGCGTTAACCTATAATTAACTTTGCAGTGAAATCACTTGCTGCGCTCATGATTCCACCTGATCAAATGATCAAAAAGCTAAGAGCTGCAATATCTTCAAAAAATCTATAAGTGACTTATTGTTTGCCGATTATTAATTTCTGTTATTTGCTGACATATCTTCTTTAAATGCTCATGAATGTTTGATAACTCAATTTATTCTTTCTGATTATTATTATTGTATTTTTGATATTTTTTCTTCTTTTCTTTTCATCCTTTTTCTAAATTCTATAAATTACTATTGTAGGTATTACTTTTTGCACAATATAAATTATTACTTTTCTATATCCTAAAATAACTGTCTGACCATAACTACTTTACTTGATTAGCTTTTTTTAGCTATTTTAAGTAGTTGTTCTCACCATTTCCATTAATTAATAAATAAATTATTTTTTTGCAAAAAAAGAATAATTTAGAATTTTTAAAAAATACAAAAAAAGAGTGCAAATAAACAACTGTTAAACTTGAGTTTTGAACAATTTTTGACGTCAAGAGTGTGTCAATAAGAGGACAGACAACTCAAAACCATCTTCAATTTGTTAACCTTACCAGTTGAGATAACTTATTACCATATCGCTATCTCGTCTATTAACTGATAACTTGTCTCAAGATGACTTCAAAATTGCCAGCGTAAAGCAATATATTGGGTTACTTTCGATCAGCTGCTCTATGAATCTCATCTGCCCTTGGATGACCATTAAAAAAGTGTACCCCAAGCATTGTCCAGAAAAAAGTTTTCAAAAAAGTTCAGCTGATGAAAATTACGAAACAGGGTATGACATCTATCGGTATTAAACTATTGAACGGTTCCTTTGTATTCATTTGGAATTGGCAAAGCAGGTCAAGAATAGATACAAGAAAGAAGCAAAGAGAGGAAGGAATTAGTAAAATACTGCCTAAGTAATTGTCAAATGCTAATGTACGAAGAGCTGTTTTTAATACTTACTTATGTTAAGCGGGTTCAACTTCATGACGAAAGAAGGACAAGTCTAATTGCCGTAGAATAGAACAAGATTCTAGGATGTACTTAAATATTGTAGTCAAAAAGCAATCATCTCACTGAATTTTAATTAGCCCTTTAATAGATCTCAGGACTTTTTACACTTTTTACAAGTGTTTTAATAAATATTTTATGAATTTGAAAAATGCTGTTAGTATATGTAGACAATGATGCTGTCAAATGGTAAAGCAAACATTTTTAATGAGCTACATTTGATATATATATAATAGAAGAGCACCCATTTTTTCTATACTGAAAGCGATCTACGCAATAAACTACAGTGCTCATGTTATAACATACAATCTATAGCGAAACGTGGTTTCATGATCAATAAATTATATTGTTGTATTCTTGAAAAACAAGTCGTGAAGAAAACTATTATTTTTCAACAGATTCAAATGAAGCTTTTGAAGTAATGCGCTCTCTTTGTAGTGAACTAGGGGTTCACGTCTTTTTTATATTGTCGTTACAACTGTGAAAGAACTACAGATGATTCAAAATAAGCTGCTAGAGATACACTGACAAGTTTACATCATCTTCGCGTAGACACTAAATGCAACATTTCAGTCTTGCAACGTTGCGCCGCGAAAGCGTACTATGCATTCATAAAACAAACTGTAATGAGAACATAATGTTTGAAATCCAAGATTGCAACCATCGTAATGGCTTCCTAATTATGCGCTGCGATTACATGAAGGAAATGAGGGAAAATAAGTGCCCTGAATTAGCGTTAAACTAGACTCATAACTAGGTTTACTCGAGCATTCCTTTTTAGAAGTCTTGGGAAAAGATTTTGTTGAAAATTTTGTTGTTTTGTGAGAAGGCGTACAAAGGACAAAACAGGCATTCACGTGATAACTTTCACAGTTATCACCAGTTAGAATCATGGGTAGTTTAGAAAAAATTGTCCGTAGTATTACTAGTTGCAAGAGAAAATTAGGTAAGAGAAGGAATCCCCGTGACCCATCATATGTCCCCATTTGATGCTATTTTTAGAACCTCATCACCATGACCGCGCGCGGATGTTCGACTTAACCAAGACCATTTTCGAAATTTTTTTGTACTCCATTTGCCCTTAGTTTCTCAAGTTTAAACTCTTTTTCATCGAAAAGCGTTATAAACCCTTTTTCCGCCATTGTGATCTTGAGGCAATGCGAAAGCTCGCGCGTTCTCGACCAATCAGATTCACTCTAAAAATAGCATCAAATGGGGCATATGATTGTCCAAAGACCTAATACGCGCGATTCCTTCTCTTACCTCGTCTTTTCTTGCTAGTTGAAACAATTTTCTTCCATTATGAACAAAATGATTGCTGTTTAACTCCAGCCCACATAAGAGGACTGAGTAATGGTGAAAATCGCCAGCCTGTATGACAGAGGTTTTGTTGTCCTCTTCCACTGAGGGTCGCCTTCGGCTCTCGCGAGATGAGATTTCTTCTCCTCTCGGCCGAGGAGGGGAGAAGAAATAAACTTCTGGTCTCCAGAAGATAAGACCCCTAAGTGGATTTAAAACTTGCCCTTAGGTATTGATTTGGCATTTTAGTATATTTTTTTGGACGAGAGTGCAGGGAAGAGACAACTGAGCTTCCAAACATCACTTTGATGACCGATTTGATTGTATTATTTTGTGCACTGTTCGAACATATATATACGTCTGTGCTGTTTGAAGAGGAACTAAATAAATACAGTGAAAAGTGGAAAAGTGTGAATAAATGAACTAAAACATTATGTATATATGCTGTATATCCAAGGTATTTTCGACGTTGTGGGCATAAGAAGTTATAAGAGGTCTAACGACTAATGGGCATTTGAAAAAGGCATTTTTGGCAACGCAAATCAAAGTGTAAAAGACAAATTATAAACTTTAGATTTAAGTTCACCAACTAGTATAAAAAACATTTTGGTTGGTCAAGAGTAAGTTGTTCAATTCGTGGAATGAAAAACGGAAACATGGTCAATAAAAAACTATATCGAGCCACCTTAACCAGTTAACAAAAAATTATTACCATTATTGGTGTTAATACATCTCCAATCGAACTGAGGAATAGAGGTGTAATTTTTAGTAACGAACCCATCAAGAAATAGCTAGGAGATGTAATGTGCCTCACAAAGTCTTTAAAATTGTCAATGCAACGCAAGTTAAGTATATTCAAAAAGAAGTACATATCATATTAGAAAGAACAAAGATGAAGAATCATAAAAAATACAACGGTTGTAAGCAGTTTTTGTGTTTTATCAAAAAAGGATTGTGCATTAATATATCTTGCCCACCTGCACCGTGACTGCCATGGTAGAAACACCTTAGCGCTTATGTGGGAGTGAAGGAACAAGGACAAAATTATTCCAAAAAGAAAATTGTTGTGAAAGAAGCGCAATTAAGTGCGCTTTCAAATTTGACAATTTAAGCGTCTTTCATGAAATCCTTGAAGTTCTCAAAAAAGCTTAACTGAGTACGGTATCACCTCAATGAATGCAGCTTTGCTGTTTAATTTTTCATCTTTTTCTATACGGTGGGGATTCTGTCAGGTTAAGAGCATGCATTAGAAGAAAGTAATCTGCATTATATTATAAATGACAAGCCGTTCCGTAGTGTCAATACTTTTTGCATACCTTAATGCATATTAAGGTGGCCCGCGGGTATTTATTGTGGGGGAGGCTCACTTTTTTAGGTCAAATTTTGCAGACAGTTCTTGCTAGCTCGCACACCTTCGAGCATAAACATATTCACTAGCTACTGAGAGCAACTGAAGAAGGACAGGTCATTACTTGTCCGAAACCGGTCTTGCTAAAGTGATACAAGTGAAAAAGAACTCAGACAATTTATAAGTCATACTGAATCCTGTCCTACATGTTTAGATTCATAACAAACTTTTGACTTTACGAGTGTCTGTCAAAAACCTTGTCAGGATCTTTTTAGATCTCTTTAGTGTCTTCACAACAATGAAAGGAAAAACTCTCGCTGATTATTTGAATCCTGAATCAGCAAAATAACGCCTTTCCAGTTTAATAATCAGCTTTTGAAAACGGCGAATGCAGAATGTGTGGCAATGCCATCTTTATTACAGAATTTGACTTTAAATCACTTCGGTGAATATTGCAAATGCCCCTGTAAGTACTTTCTCTGCATTTCGTTCAGGCTAACGGATTTTTAGCTAGTCCATCAAGCCATTTGCAGCTGGTAGAAG
Source organism: Telmatactis stephensoni (assembly GCA_029948255.1). Taxonomy (NCBI): domain Eukaryota; kingdom Metazoa; phylum Cnidaria; class Anthozoa; order Actiniaria; family Isophelliidae; genus Telmatactis; species Telmatactis stephensoni. The sequence goes on along the minus strand of JALIZF010001023.1, from coordinate 104,826 downwards.
ACATTTATTTTACGCACTTTAACTCGTTCTCTAAAAGGGAACACAAAATATCCCTTGAAACAAAACATTTCGCACATCCGTTCTCGGCCTATGATACCGACAACACTTTGCCGCGAATCATGTCCGGAAGTAGGACACAGTAATTGTTTCTCATTGGATATTACAGCGTAACTCAATCACGGCAAGGTATCACCTCACTTGTATAAAGAGGACTGATCTAGCGCTTTGAATCACAGTTCTTGCTAGCTCGCACACCTTCGAGCATAAACATATTCACTAGCTACTGAGAGCAACTGAAGAAGGACAGGTCATTACTTGTCCGAAACCGGTCTTGCTAAAGTGATACAAGTGAAAAAGAACTCAGACAATTTATAAGTCATACTGAATCTTGTCCTACATGTTTAGATTCATAACAAACTTTTGACTTTACGAGTGTCTGTCAAAAACCTTGTCAGGATCTTTTGAGATCTTTTTAGTGTCTTCACAACAATGAAAGGAAAAACTCTCGCTGACTATTTGAATCCTGAATCAGCAAAATAACGCCTTTCCAGTTTAATAATCAGCTTTTGAAAACGGCGAATGCAGAATGTGTGGCAATGCCATCTTTATTACAGCAACCGATTTCTGAAATTTTTGGTACGCAGAATAAGACATCTTTCTTTTTTTAAAATGGTGTAATTTTTAAGGCAAATAAAGTAAAAGTTTAGGAGATACAGTCGATATTCTAAGACCAGGCTTTCTATATAAATAGGCATAACTCCGTAAATAGAGGGTACATTCTGTTTTTATTTCTAACAATGTCTTGCAATGCAATTCAGGGTTTACTGTGAGCGAGCTAGAACAAAATATTCTGGATAGAAATTGTTGTACAGTTGACTGCTAAATTTTATCTTCAAAACATTAGTCCCTTGTATTTACACCTTAACTCTTTTAAAAATACAGAAATATTTCTAGAAATACTACTGCCGTTAGAAAGCTTTAGGATATCTACAACTTCGAAGTAAATCGAAAAGATCGAATACTTCTATGAAAAGTTATAAACGACTGTAGAACAGCATGTTATAGTCCATAATTCAGAAATGCCAAGAAATCGAACTTTATTCGAATTATGAAATAACTACTGCATGATTTGTTTTAATACATTTCGAAGGAGGGTCAATTCTAATGATTTTTTAAAAATAAACGAAAGAAAAAAGCGATGGACTTAAATCATTTTCATTGTAGATTTAACAAGACGTTACTTTCTTAAACATTTTTAAGCAACTTATTAATGAATAAAATGTTGCATAGTAGCTGGTAATCAGTGATCGTTATGTTAATGAAAAAATACCTCGATTGGCTCTTTTTCTTAAGAGATCATCATGATTATGAGATGCTTGAAGGTTTGAAATTCAGAAAGAGCGAGCCGGATTCAAACTCAATTTCGTATCCATAGTAGATTTGTAGGTGAAACAGTTGATTACCAGTGTGAAACTACCCAACAACATAGCGATTTTAGATTATATCATAACTTTCTCCATTAAAACAATTTAATGTGGAAAAGTGCGAATAAAATGAGCAAAAACAAACAGATTTCCAGAATGCCGAGCACTTGCAATCTTGATCCAAAAAACGTTGAGTATAATACAGACGTGAGAGAATTTTCATTTTTCTTGTCCTTATCAGTTTGGTTTCCTGTGTTCCCTTAATAGAATCTTACGACATTTCTTGACGTCAACATATTTCACCTTAACGATCATTTTTATCAACTTGACAAATTGGACCACCTGCCTTGAGAATTTCAGTACCCCTTTTTCTTACAAAGTTTTGTTGTGTTTTTCAGAGATCAATACTTGGGCTTTTCAACACTAAAATTGAGAGAAGTTCACGTACAAAAACGTTTATGATGCAAAAAAACTACCACTGAATTCCTGCAGATATTATTGCCATTTTTGGTGTCAATTTCTCCGAACTGAATAGACATGTAATTATTTAGTAATTTATTCATCGAGATCTCATCTGTTGACTGAAACATAATTTGCCTCAAAAGGTCTTGGAAATTTAAAGAAGATAAAAAACCTGAGGGAATCAGTAGCAACCGAGAATTTTGAAACAGCGTTTAATTGTCGAATATGAGAAAAGAACTTTTTTTAAGCCTGGTTACTGATCAATACTATTTTGATGATGAAAAGGTGCATTTTCAATAGAATTAGATTCAGAAATCTATTTTTATCTGTGTAGAATGGAAGTCTATTGAATACGTTGACAAAAGAAACTTATATGTGCCATTTTCAAAAATTTAGATAATCCGAGATCTGACAATTTGAACCCTTAGTAACAAGCAGCGAATTTTGATATATTCACAGTCAACGATGTTGTTCGCGATCGCTGTGATGTGAATAATAGAACACCCGTTTATGGTAAATCTTTGGAGTTAGAAGTGTCTTTTTGTGAGAAGTCTAAGATTTATATACCCTTCAAATATTTCAACATTTTAATTTTGAGAAATGATTCTAAAAGATGATAACTACAAGAGTAAGTCACAAATTTAGTCCAAATTTCATTGTCTAATTAACAAATTGAAGATGGTTTTGAGTTGTCTGTCCTCTTATTGACACACTCTTGACGCCATAAAATGTTCAAAATTTTGCAGTGAAACCACTCGCTACGCTCGAGATTCCACTTGAGTTTTGAACATTTTATGACGTCAAGAGTGTGTCAATAAGAGGACAGACAACTCAAAACCATCTTCAATTCGTTTTTTACAACAATTATTTGAGATAAAAGTTAAAAAATCCTTTTCAAACAGGGCAACAGAGCGAGCGAGCGCGCTGAAACGCGTCATGATCAGTGAGCAGTGTGTCTTATTGACACACTCTAACCAACCAATCAGATCGCGAGATTAGTATCAAGTGTTGTAAAAAATGTTTTGACTGACAATTTTTAACTTTTATCATTATCTATCTAGTTGACCGGATGGTGTGTTTCCTATACAAACAAATTCAAGTTAGCCCTTAAAATTTCCTGTATGCGAGGAGTTTAATAAATATTCCTTATCAATTTGATAGCTCTAGGTACACCTAGACTACTTCTCATTAAGCAATAGGGAATTTAAGTTATCAGTGACTGACATTTAATTTAGCTTTTTGAACTTCCTGTGTATGAGTTCTAAAAAATACCTTATCAATTCATAAATATAGTTAAACCAACCTTCATTATCAAACAGATCTAGATAATTTCAATTCTCAGTGACTCACGACCGAGAGGGACCGGAAGGAACATATATTTTGGTCGGAATGATCATCGGGATTCTAATTTCTAATTTTGATTTTGATTTTGATTTTGATTCCCTAAAATTAAAGGTACCAACAAAAACTAAACAAAAAAAACCTTAAGGTAATTCTGTAGAAATAAAACCGAACACAGATTTTTAATGAAATTTCGTACAGTTTCTAACTAAGCTTTACTGATTCCAAAAATCAAATAAAAAGGGGGTCACCGTGTTCGTTTTTACGCTAGATGGCGCTAATTTTAAGCATTTTTGAGGCCGTACGCCAGCAATTTTCGATAACGGAAAATCAAACAAAAGGTACTCGTCATTTACATCAAGCCATTGTCAGCATTGAAATGGTGAAGTCATTCTATCTTTTACACATCAAACAAAAAATAAAACCTCAAAAATTTTCAAGAAAATTTAAGTGTCGTAAAAAATTTGAGATATAGCGACACCAGTACATACCCTGATATTAGCTTGAAAACAGCTTTCTACAGTAATAGACAAGGCGCATTTTCGAGAAATCAGATACCTGGAGGCATTTTGGGGTAGAGGCTGGTAACATAACTATTCTAAACCGATTTTTCATGCTGAATCCGAATATGACTGTTACCAAGACGTATTCTGCAATCTTATACGTGTAAGGCGTGTTTTGTGAATTGCTACAGTCATTTCATACTAACGGCTTTTTCATGTAATTCCAAAAGTTCCCAAATTTAAAAACAATTACCATAGCTGGAAAGAGCACATCAAAATCAGTAAAACTGTGAAGTTTGAAGGATATCAGTTGAAAAATCAAGGAGATACGAATTTTCAAAAATCGAAATTTGTTGGTATCTCTTGCATAACTGTAAGTGTTTTCATACAAAATTTCGTTTTTTGAAAATTCGTATCTCCTTGATTTTTCAACTGATATCCTTCAAACTTCACAGTTTTACTGATTTTGATATGCTCTTTCCAGCCATGGTAATTGTTTTTAAGTTTGGGAAGTTTTAGAATTACATGAAAAAGCCGTTACTCAGGAAGGTTAATGCCTGGGTCAAATCTGTTGAAAGACCCCCAACGAAGGCCCATCACGGAATCGAGGCCTAATTTGCATATTGGTTTCGCTGTCAAAACATGGCGGCCGAGATAGTGTGTTTACTAGTATTTTTTTAGCATTTGGAGTGTGTATGGTTGACATTTGCAACAAGTATTATGGATCTTATTTTGGGCCTTTACATCAAAGGTGAGTGAACTGTTCATTTGAATTATTATTGTATTGTATAGACTCGTAAATCTAGATGTTATGGGTCTGGGTTAGCATCAGTCTGAAGCATCTAGTTTATAAAGTGCAAACATCGCATCGTTATGCTAAACTAAGCTTAAATTTCTAAAACTATTTCTTAAAAAAGGTGATGTTTCAAATAATTTAAAAGATGTATTTTCTTTAAGGAATATAAACTCTGTTATAAATGAATACTATAAGCTTAATAGTAAACAAGTGCGAAAATCCTTTATTTAAGCAGTAGAAGAAGGCTAATAAATTTGTGCCCTTCAACTTTAAGCGAAATGAACTATATAAACTAAGAATATAAGCTTACAAATATATAAAGATAGATACATATACATGAATTATCTTGAAATCATTCATTCTGAAGATGACCTTGGGTCGTAAATGTCTACAAATTTATGTAACTTAAAGCTTAAGCTTATGTATTTTTTTAAAGATTAACTATCAACCAAAATATGGAGATGTGAGAATGTGTTCCCATAAAATACAGTGAGCATGTTTCTATATATGTTTGGACACAGTGCTCAGTGTTATTTTTTTAATTGAATATTGTAAAAGAAGCACTGATTTCTTTGATTGAAGGTGTTTTTCAATTAATAAATATTATTACACATGTAAGAACCTAGTGGAACCTGCAAGCAGAAAATGTTCACTTTGTGATAATAACAGCTCAAGACATCAAAACCTAATATATAGCCAATACATCAAGTAGGTTCTTAAACTGTATGTAGGTTACAGTAAAAGTATTAAAGAGATATAGAATGTTCTCTGGTTTTGAAGTTCAATAGCTAGAGAAGAGAACCATATATATCTCTTCAATATGTACCCTGGTTAAGTACTCAGCAATTTTCAAAAGTAAAATAATTTCCATTTTAAACTAGACACGCACTCTGTTATCAAATCCAGTTAATAAGAACATAATAAAGAATCACTCTCAAAAATACAGAACCTATTGTACCAGATATAAAATAATTGTAAGTTCTTTAATATGCAGATTTGTACTGCAGTAGAGTACAAACTCTAAATGTGTGCAATATAATTAGTACTAAATACTGCTATTTTATGCTAATTCTATTGTTTAGCTAGCAGTACTTTTTACTAAATAGTAAAAAGTATAGCACACTTTTAGTGTTTGTACTCTATGGTAACCATGGCATTTAGATTTATTGTACAATACCTTAATATTCTGACTCTTAAAACACATTTACTTTATTTAGGGAGTAGAGCAATTTTCAAATGACTGTACATGAATGAATTATAATTTCACAAATGTTCAATTTTATATTTGATCCTAATTGAGGAACTGCACATTCAACATGTCATTTTAAAACAGCTCTACAGACTTACATTCCACTCTTTAAGTAATGTTTCAGCATACTTAAGTTTCTTAAGGCATGCTGATATAGCTGGATTTTCTTGTAGTTTTTCATATGAAACCATATGAAAGTCACTGTCAATGAAATTTTCTTTTTCCCAGTCTCTCAGTTGTTTCTTTAAAATTGCCCTGGCTGCAAGAACTTTTGTTGAAACACGGGATAAGGCTGTCTTGTAGTTTGATACTAAATAGGGCTGATTAGGTGACTGTTTAAGGGCATGACGAGCTGAGTCAAACTGATACACTTCTTCTGTGGGTCCTAGTACAAACTGTACAGTTTTTGCCAGCCTTGTTTTTAAGTGTTTTTCAACTTTAGATGGAGTTTTATCAGATGAAGGAGGGTTGGTGCATGATGTTGAAGCAGTCACAATGTGATCATCAGGACTTTGCATATCTACCTCAGTCATGCTTATCACCTCTTCCTCTTCCTCATCTTCTTCTACTACTTCTTCTTCTTCTTCTTCTTCTTCACATACTGGTAGTACATGGACCTCATTTTCAAAGGGTTTAAAAGATCTGTTGGGTATTTCCATTTCAACAACTGTTCTTTCTGCTTCCTGACATAGTGATGATGCTACACGATATGTTCCTGAGCCACTTTCATTAGGCACATAGATCCAGTATGCAGGAATAGAAATATTTGATTGGAGGCTGTTGTTCCAGCAGGAGGAGAGATAGTCTTCTTCCTGTTTTATAGATGATGATCTGAAATGGTGCAGTTTTGGGCCCTCTTCTCTAATATCTGGTTCTTTGTTAGAGTCAAAAAATTCCACTGTCCCATCATCATTCCTCTTCCACCAAACACCCTCTCCTGGCAATATGAAATCACTGATGTGCTCTAAGTGAGCCTGATACCATTTTGAATACTTCTGATCAGCAAGAAAATCTTGAGAGAATACTGAATTAGGAAGTTCTTGTGTTGCTGCTGTTAAAGATGAGGATGTGTGGGTGTCTTTATTGATGAGTGTTTCAAAATTGCCAATCTTCTGCTCTGCTTGAATGCGAAGAAACATATTTCCAATTATGTGCCCTGGCTGATTGCTTGATGTTGATAGAGTGATGCTCTTCATTGTATTAAACATTCTCTCTTCATTTTCAGCATTAGAAGAAGCTCCAGAGATGAGTCTCAGTTGAAGTGGTGCATGAGAAACCAGATTATGTAAGTACTTGCCATACAATTTGCGAAAAGTAAGAGTAGTAGGGCTAGAACCAAATATATTGTCACACATAAGAAAGTGAAGAAAACTGCAGTTGTGGTAGCGAAGAACAAGGCGCGGTGAACGATGTGCATCATTTTTGTAAAGAATAGCTTGCATCTCAACAAGAGTATCAAAAAGAGTTTGTAGTTCTTGGGAAACATGTCCTCTGAGTTGTTGTGCAAATATAACAATTGCAGCTCTGTTGTCTGATGCTCTTTTGATTTCTTTACCCCCAAGTGTGAGCTCCATTATATTTTCAAAGAGAGACTTTTGATCTTTATTGAGATGGCTAGGAATTTCTTCAAGGATGTTTGTGATGTGATTTGACAAATCATGCATGGGTTCACAGGTTAGGTGCTCATAGGACTGAAGATTAAGGTCTTTTAGATCAGCAGATGGATTAAGAAAAAGTAATGCAGGAACTCTCTGTATTCCTTTTAGTTCATCCTTGAGTTCCTTTTCATAGTCTGGTTTTTGTTTGCTTTCACTAAAAAGCAGAGACCTCCCTCTTAGTTCAGCTTTTATTTGCTCTTTAGTGAGACCCTGAAATGGTTTTGGCCTTTGATCCAGAGACCGTTTTCGTCCTTGTGGCCCTTTGAGAACTCTCTTTTGGCGGTCAGCTAATGAGACATGGGGGCACCTGAAAAAGTTTTCTGGCTCATTACTCATGCTGTAGTGCATGCCACATGCAGAGCAAAAGTAATGCCCACCCTTTTGCTGGCCTACTTCAAATGCCACAGCTGGCCCATCCCCCTTGAAAAACCTCATCTCATCATTAATCTCAACACCAGGGCTGAATTCCAATTTTGTGTTCAGATTCTGTAAACACTCACACCTTGTTTCAGTATATGCTAATTGATCAGCATCTGTACTGCTACAACGTGCAATGATGTAGACTTCAGGTTTTTCAACTTCAACTTGTACATCAACTGTAAGTCCTGTGTGTTCCTTATATTCTGCATTTGTTAAATATAGAGCAGGATCATAAATACTTGACACAATAAAAACTAAATGACCATGATTTGCAATGGTGGAATGGTCATGCCATACCATCAGATGTCTAGTTCTTTCAAAATGTTTTAATTGTTCCTGCATGGATGTGAGGTTCTGACCCTCACTTGATTCTCCTAGCTCCTCTAGCCGCTGTGTGACTTCAATTCTAGTAAGGTTCATGTAATAGTCATCAGTCTTGCATCTCATATACTTTCTTTGTTTTTCGAGCATTTTTTTGCGGATTTCTTCTAAGGGATATTTTCTTCCTTCTACTGTAAACTCTTTCTTGACTATGCTTCCCTCTTTGTTGATCACTAACTTTTCATACTTTTTAGGAACAATAATCTCACCCACACTATATTCTCCATTCCTTATTTTAAGTTTCAAGACCTCCATAAGCTGCTTGTTTGTTTCAGGAATTGGTACTGAGATCTCTCCTCCCATTCCTCTGAGCTTTTTCCTTCTCACCCTCCTTTTGTCACTTTCTTTATTAAATGCTTTGAATCTGTGGATATTGACCCCCTCTTTGATGAGAAACTCTTGAGCGATTTGTCCTCCATTCTTTGCTATCTGACCAGCTTTGTTGGTAATCTGATAGCGGCGAGCAAGATCACTCCAGTTTACCTGTGTGTTGTCAGGATATCCCTCAACTTCCTCCTTAAGACCATTTTTATCCCAGGTCATGTTGTTGAAGTTTCCTACTGGACTTTTCTTCTTCTTTTCCAATTCATTGGTTCCAGCTTTTTCAGCACGAGATTTTGCTTCTTGTTTGGTCTCGAAGCATGTTGTCAAGCGTTCTCTTTCCCTGGCTGCAAATGACTGGCGCGAGCCAAGACACCTTTCAACTGAAGTTTCCTTCCATTTTGCTTCTATATTTTCCTTGTTTTTTCTAAAGATATCTCTACGGACTTTTTTCTTAACAGCTGCACTTTCTTTCATTTTCAGGTTTGTCCCTGGGATTTTTGTCAAGGCTTCTCCAAATGTCATACCACACACACTCTCAAATGCAGGATTAAGTTGATCATACAACTGTTTTGTGGTTTCTCTTAAAGTAGCTTTACTTGGCTTCTTAAAAATGTGATTCTTTGCCTGAAAAAACGGATTCTCTGTAGCCTTGTTTTTCAATAAAGGTGACTTAATTGGAAAGAGTGCTTGTATTCGACTGTAATTTTGATGACAGCCATTACAATCAAATAACTCGTGTTCTCGTTTCTTCGCATCAGACAAGCTTGCCCAGCTTTCAGGAGAGAACTTCTCAAAATATTCTCGCTTTTCTTGGGTTTTCGTTCCACTATGGCCCCATTTATTCACTGCATCTTGTAGCTGCTTGTATTTTTTTAGGAATTCGTTGTATGGCATCTGATATTTCTCGATTCGAGAAGAAAACACATCCTGAAAGAGCCTGTAGTGCTCTTGGTGAACTCGCGCGCCAAATTTTGCTTTTCCTTCACCCGTTTCTCTTTGTAAATGTTTGGACTGCCTTGCTGTGTAAATAGCAGCGACTTTAGCAAAACCACATGTCTTTGGATTCATAAAAGTACGACACATTTTGTGTGAACGTTTCGAGATCTTTAGTTATCTTCCTTTCATTAGATCGCCGGCCTAAATATAATTCGAACTTTGCGCCAAAATGTGCAATTTGATCTATGATTTGATTGCTATCTAATAGGGTATTAAGTTCATGTTTGCGCAATAGAAATGGCTACGAGCAAGATCCATAAAAACAACCTTTTAGCAATAAGGCTACAGTAATGCTTATCGTTGAAATGATATCGTTGAGGGGCTTAAAATTCAAGATTTTGCTGGCAAGTAAAGTATATTTGATATCAATTTACTGAATGATGGCTTCTGATAGTTAAGAACTAGAAAATATGTATTTTTTGGCTTAGAACTAGCCAGAAATGTTGTGAAACAAAGTGTTTCTCGAGGAAATTTAGTTCATCCGCCATGTTTTATGTTTACTACGATTCTTGAGCACTGATTGGCTGAATTCATCTATTTTAATAGGGATTCCGCTGAACATTGTCGTGATGAGTGTAGGCTCAAGTAAAATGGAAGCTTGGTTTGAAAGAGTAAAACGCCAATGACAAATCACCCGATGAGGAGAGTAAAATCTTCGTTTTACACTTAAAAAGTGGTTGATACATCTCCATTAATAAATGCTCTAACCGTGGGTAACTAGATATCATGACCTTAAACATTTTAATTCTTTGCAAACACCGATTACTTACTGCCGTTAGTACTGAATTCGGTGAAATTCGCGTAAACAATTCCTAAAAATCTTTCCCTATGGTATTTTCCCTCATATCTAGTTAGATTGACCCTTTTTGATATACCTTCTAGGGTCTACTATTCAAATCAGGGGTCTGCGAGGCTGTTTTCCTTTCCTCGTGAGACGTTTAATGTTTGGTTCATTTTCGCGCCATTTTACCCTAATTTATATGCTTATGTAATTCCAAAAAGTCAGACACTATTTTTTTTTCGAAAGAAACAAGCAAGATACACATCACATATCAATTTGAATTCATTTGGGGAAGTATTTTTAGAACAGGAATTTTTAAAAGGCATTTTCGGGTATTTTTGCTATTTGACCCAGGCATTAACATACCTGAGTAGTATGAAATGACTGTAGCAATTCACAAAATACGTCATTTACACAATAAGATTGCAGAATACGTCTTGGTAACAGCCATATTCGGATTCAGCCTTAAAAATTAGTTTAGAATAATTATGTTACCAGCCTCTACCCCAAAATGCCTTTTGCCCTTTTTGCGATCGACTTTTTCAATTTTGCGCCTTGTCTATAAGTATTTGAGAATATCTCAAAAACGGACCATAGATTTTTGTTAAAATTGAAATATCTGATAGGTTACCTTACTCTTGTGGATTTGATAAAATAAAAACGATAGGTCACCGTGTTCGTTTTTGCGCTACAGCTCGCTAAAGTACAAATTTTGACCTCAAAATATTCTTTGACAGGGGAAGACTAGGGCGAGTTTAGACGAAAAAGTAAGAAAAAAAGCCGATGTCTTTTTCAGTGTTTCCTCCAAATCCCTGTGTCAGTGTTTCTAGTCCTCTTTTGATGTTTTCAGAGTTATTTGTCGTAATTTTGAGCATTTTACATTTCAAAAAGTGTGTTTTTCATCTCAATGGCCGCTATCTTGAAAACATGAAATTTCTCCGTGTGCGCGAAGCTCGCGCATGGTAGAATCGTGCGCAGTAGAGCGTGCGCAATGCAAAACGGAATTACCTTAAAGGAGCACTTGGATCAAAATCAATGAAGATTGAAAATGACTTTAAATTTAGTGAAACCTATGTATACGGTGCCAATAATCACCATGAAGCAATATTTTCTTCACATCCAAAAGAGACGGATAAAATTGTCAAGGTTATTTAGGCATTTAAATTGTGAGTAAGAATGAACGTCATTTACTCAACCCTATTGTTCTTTTAGGTTTAAACCAAAATTTCTCTGTCGATAATGAAGCTTAAAAATGTATAGTGATAAGTTGGGGCAGAGAGTAGCTAGCTATTTAGTTATATTCCATTTTCAGATAGAATGATAATCAGTTTCCAATTTTCACCGATATACCATGCACGGAATGGAAATGAACATTTCGACTTCTTTCGTTAGTCATACTACCCAAACTGTCTTGTGATCATTTTGTATTAGTACTATTGAGGGAGGTTACTGCTCCATGCGATTGGAGACATTAGTGCCGCAGTATCTGCTAAACCCCAGTATTTTCTTCTAAGTATTCATTTTAAGAAAATTCCAGCTCTCGCTTATGTAGCTTCACTATTAGTTGTGCTTCATGTAAAAACTCAGATACTTTCAAAGGGAAGGGCCAAATAGCGTACTAAAATAATAGCAAAATAATACTAAAAAACATATCAATGTATGGAAAGGCGATAAAAAACACTAAGAAAAAACTAGTACAATAACACGGGTGACTAAGGAACAAAGGTAAGAAAAGCATCCCCATAACGCGCAACATATGTTCACCGATTTTCATCCAAGTGGGCCTTTAATCTGGCCTACCGTATACTACGATCACCCCTGTTCAAAATATTCATCCCTAAGTCCACCCCCCCCCCCCCCCCCCTCACCCCCACCCCGGCCCAACCCCACCCTCGCCGGGCATTTTACTTACAATTTTCTAGGGGGCCGCGGTTTTTTAGTGATTTTCATAATTCATAATTTTCAACAATTTTTAGGGGCAGGTTTGTTGTTAAAGAAGTGCAACTGCGCTTTCAAATTCGACAATATAATGTAAGACTCTTTCATAATATCCTTGAAGTAATTGTCAAAAACGTTCAAATACGTTATCAACAGAATGCAATTTTAATTTGCTGTTTTTCATCAGTCTTTTTCTACAAGGTGGGGAAATAGTCTAGTTTTTAATTGCTATTTATGTACTTCTGGGTATGGTAATTGGACATTGTCATGTCTTTCAGATTGGTTGGTTCAAAGAATTGCAATAGGACATTTTACAGTTTAATAACAGCTCAGGTATGAAATGCACACAAATAAACACCTCCCTGGTTAATTTGTGTGCATTCTTTGCCTTTTCATGGGCTGTAACCAAACTGAACTCCAAAGAATATATTACGTGCAGTTGATGCTGTGGTTAACCAAGATAGAACTGAAAAATGGTCTCTTCACATCAGAAAGAAAATAATTTGCATTTCAGTACAAATCACAAACCGTGTGTCATCAATCTTTTCCATGTAAATTAAACGAGCTGCCGTTTAAATTAATCCCACATTGCACTGTACACCATATGATCGCTAAAATTACTACCCAATGAATAATGTCATTGTTTGCAGTGAACAAACGACCTTAGCAGTTTTTTCGTAGATGATGTCATCTATTGATAGAACTCTCCAGTTATAAAAACAAATTTCACTTTCCGAGTTACATTTTCAGGCTTTTATCTGAAGATGCATCTTTGCGAATACTTTCAAGTGTGCCGATTCTGAAGCAAAGACCCAAGTTCTCAACTTAGTTAAAAGTAACCCATTTGTGGAAAGATAAGTGAGAAAAACAAAGTTTAACAAGCCATCAAGATCTCATTCAAACACAATGCTTATGTGAAGATACATCTTTGGGAATACTATTTAACGGCTACAGCTGAGACCGAGTTTCTTCCTCTACTGGCTCTTCTCACTCATGAACAGTTGAAAAAGGCACAAGTCATCAAGCTATCAAACTTTTACATTTTCTCAAGACATGAACAACTCTACTGCGCCAGAAATAGTAAGGAACTCTTTTGACTCTTTGGTTCTTCTTCTGGAATCAAATGCTCACCTCAGCAACTATCTATATTTCTTGACTGTCGTAAACTTTCTCAGCTCGATTCTGGCTGCAGTTTTCAACTTTTTGATCATTTTGACTTTTGTTAAGACAGCTTCTTTGCGAACTCCCTCGTACATTTTAATTCTTAGCTTGGCCTTCTCTGACCTGGGCGTTGGTGTAGTGACGCAACCTGCTTATTGTATTCGTTTGATTGCCTGGTTGACGAAGAATCCTTATTTGTATAAAACTAGTTTAAATACTTTAAAACGGACGTCTCAGGTGCTTATAACCGGTTCGTTTCTCACGGTCACTTCCATTACCATCGACAGGTTTCTTGCTCTTCACCTACATTTGAGGTACCAAGAGCTTGTCACAACCAAGCGGTCTTACATAGTTGTTATGACAATTTGGGCTGTTAGTCTGTTATGGAGCTTTGTACTTGCGACAAACAAAAATTGGCTTATCATTGTCGACAATTCTTTTACGTGTTCTGTAATATTTCTTGACCTTTATCTGATGCTGAGAATTTCACGAGTTATCCGCAGGCACCAAGCACAGATCCATGCTCAACAGCAACAACAACAACCAACCATGAACATGCAAAGATACAAAAAATCCGTTAATGTAATGTATTACATAATGGGTGTATTTCTAGTTTGTTTTTTGCCTAGTTTACTATTCCTTCTTGTGCGCCGTCTGCTGAAGGAAGCCAGGATTAGCATAGGAATAGCAGCGTACTATGCTCAACATTTAGCTAATACACTTGTTATGTTGAACAGTGCTTTGAATCCATTTATTTACTGCTTGAGAGTACAAGAAATACGTAACGCATTGCTTCAGTTGTTACGGAGACAATCACAATGACATTGTATAAAATTGTGTCTTTGGAATATAAAAATCCGTTTTGCTTCATAAACTATTTCTTCAATATAAATTAAGCAGAATATGTGAAAGCCGCTTGGCACTAAGATAAGTGGATGAGAAATAATAAACTAAGTGCTCAGCTCTACCAAGTCAAATGGAGTGATCGTGTAATGAATGTTATATCTGGGGAAACGACATTGAATATTAACTACATAAAATAAGTTAAAGTCGCTTGGCCCTTTGATAAATGAATAAGAAATAATAAAGAAATTTGAAACGCGCGCGCGTGCTGTGTGCAGATTTGAAGTACGCGGGGACTGGTCAGAACACGAAAGAAGTATTAAGAGAAGCTTGCACGAGGCGTAGTCGAGTGCTTCTCAACTCTTCTCGAGTGTTCTGATCAATCCCCAAGTGCTCTAAATCTGCACACAGCACAGCGGGTAAGTTTTCTATTGCTTTTATAAAATACAATATTGTTTTCAAGCATATTCAGTATTCATTTACACGGACCAAAAATTTAAAAAGTGCGTGGGCGCGTGCTGTGTGCATATTTAAAGTTCGCAGTATACGAGTCCTTCGGCCAATGAGAGCGCGCGTTATATGATAGTTATTTTATAAGGAAAGTTGAAGCGCCTTGTTGCCAAGCGGCGTGCACTTATATTACCTAGTTTTTATATTCAATGCTGTTTCCCAGAAAACGTTGAGCAATACAGGCGCGCGAGAAAAGTTCCATTTTCCTTGTCCTAATTTTGTTTCAGTAATAAAATCTGACAATGTTTCTTGACGTCGACGTATTTTCTCTTATCGATCCTTGTTATCAAACTGACAACTTGGACCATCTGCCCTGTTGTACAGCTACCCCGTAAAAGGAAAACGTTTTGTGGACGGTCGACACGCTTTTGTTGGACACATTTCTTCTATTTAAGAATACGATAATAAGCAATGGGCTCTCTTAATACCCTAAAAGAGACCAGGAAATGCTAAAACTTATAACTTCAATTTCAACGCCCTACTAAATCGCTGATTTTTACCCTTGGAGATACGACGAACCTACAAGCATACATAGGGAAATCCCCTACCATTTCAGATTATTTTCATTTATGGTTTCAATTTCTCCGAACTGCGAAACTAAATAACTAACTGAATGGACATGTACTTATATTTATTTTAATTCTACCATCGAAATCTCATCTGTTGACTGAAACATTGCCTCAGAAGGTCCTCGAAATTTTCAAAGAAATTGTCAAATTTATCACTCAAAGCCTAAAGCAATTATAAAATTGAACTTTTTGCCATATTCATCGTTGTTATAAAACTGACAATTGCTACTTGTACCATCTGCTCTGATACACAGCTATCTGTGGAAAAAAATATATATATATATTTTTAATATCTTTTTACTTACTTAGGTCTTCAACGTTAAGGAATCAGTATAGCAACCGAGAATTACTGAAACAGCATTCAATCGTCAAACATGAGAAAAGAACTGTTCTTGATAAGACAGTTACACTATCTTGATGCACAAAAAAGGTGCATTGAATCTATATTTTCGTGTAGTGTAGACGTCTACTGCGGAATACTTAGGAAAAGAAACTTGTGTCCATACCATTATTAAAATATTAGACGATCGAAGTTCTGAAATTGACAACTTGAACCCTTAGTAATAAGCTATGAATTTTGATATATTCACAATTAAAAATAAAATATTGTTGTTACGTTTGTTGTAGTAATAAAATACCGATAATATGGTATGTTTTTAGAGCTAGAATTGCCTAAAATGTATATCCTTTACAGATTTGAACATTTTAATTTCGAGGCCTAGGAACGATTCTAAAAGATAAATTCAAGAGTAAGCTCTAAAATTACATGAATATACACCTATTTCAAAAAAAGTTGTCACCGCTAAGAGCGATAGGCGATAGGTAATAGGTCATTCCAAGACCGCAAAGCACTATTGGTTTCTTAATTATGCCATCCTAAATCTTTCTTTACACTCTTCCATCAAATATTTGGCAATTCATATGTAAATCAATTAGAAATCAATAGTGCTTTGCGGTCTTGGAATGACCTATTACCTATCGCCTATCCCTCTTAGCGGTGACAACCTTTTTTGAAATAGGTGTATATGACATGAATATCGACTTTATTTGAAATAAAGTCGAAAAAAATTTGTATTTGACTTCTTTTCTGTCTTACAAGAAACCAAACTGGTGTTTAAGGGTGTACTGACGTATAATGTTGCTGTGCAATGGTTGCTATGCAAAATAGGATCTTGCTTTGGCGATATGCGCACACGCACGCATACCCGACAAATAGGACTCACGTTTGTTCTTATTGCGCATGCGCGCGACATTTTACTTCGGTTTCTTTAAAAGGCTACAATCTTTGGCAGATTTCATCAAAACAAAGTGTTTCTTCAAAATGTTTATCATTTTTACCTTTTCTTCAAAGCTAAGCATGAGATTAGTATAAAACTAGACGCACAATGGTGCGTTTACTCGTGCCCAGCCCAAGGAATTGAGCCAGCTTGGGATACCTGTGGTCTTAAATAAGCTAGATGCCAAAGCTGCATGGTCTTTGGCAGCCATCAGTTTATTTGCTTGGTTGCCCATCCAATTTGTAATATTTTCAAATAATAAAATTTAAGTGTCTAATGTATTCTAGAGTTACTTTGCAGATGAAAGAAAAAGGACTATTTGGTTTGTATTAGTAATGTTGTTACTGAAAACAAAAGAAAACAAAAAGATTTACAGTCTGCTATTAGTTAGCCAATTCTTTGACTAGAAAAGGAATGTGCTCGATTGCCTAAGCATCAATTTGGGGAACAATAAATCAAAATTTCTATGCACACACATTCCAGCTGACTTTTTTTTCTGGGGACGGGAGAACAGGATAATCCAGAGAAAAGGGTTCATCCTGCACTACCATTAGAATGAAGCTTGTGATTTGTTCAAACATTTCAGTAAAAAAAAGAATATGTGGATTATGATGAACAATGCCTTTTGTTCTACATTTAATCTCTCTCTTTTGTTTTGTTTTACCATTCTTTGTTACTTGAACAAATCACAACTGAGCACTGTTCTGACCGTAGTGTATTACTGGACAAAAGCACCAGAAACAAGGCAGAAAACAAACCCTTCAGCATTTATGTTTCTCATCGAGTGATTTTAATATTGCACCAATCTTCCTTTTATACATCTTCCTCATGAAAGACAGAGGTTATCATACAAACTTGGCTAATAAATGAGATACACCTCCCTGAAAACTTATTGTGTGAATAATTTCCATACAGTTTCAAATAGATGTACGCAACAAAGACTTAACACAAAAATGTACTATAATAGCTTAGAAGTAGAATATCAAAATGAAATAAAAGGCATAAATTCTTAATAAGTACAGCCAAACTCTTGGTTTGGGCTCCCTGTGGTTGCCTATTCTTTTGTGATATATTTCAAAATCAGCAAACTGGAAATATGAACGCTCTTGACTGCACAAGGTATATAACTCCAGAACTGATAACGCTTTGAATCCTTCAAATTATTCTCTAAGTACCAAAGAGATTTTTAGTACCAAACACAAATATCTTGACGAGTGAAAGACACTTTAGCCGGCTTTTAGTAAATCAAATCGAACATCGAAATATAATTCAACTGCCTCGAATTAAGAAAGTTTTGTCAGTAACATGAAAATGCCAGTCATCTAAAAATTCCAAAAGTCTAAACAACAGACTGAGGGATATAAATATATGTCTCAAACCAGCTTAGTCATGTTTTAGAAAGCGAGATTTGCAAGCTAACATTTGAATATATCTTCGATTTGTAGACTTAAGTAAATTTTGAATGAAGAAGCTTGAATTTACCTTGATTGAGACTCACGAGAGACTCCTATAATGCAATGGCTCGATCCGACTGCATTTATAGTGAAGTTTAAGTTACTAAACATTCCTGACTCGTGAAAATAACTCTGTTTTGCTCAGAAAGTTTACTGCTTTGCTTCGATTGATGCAAGTCAAACTGAGCTGAGTCATGTTGTCGCGATGGAACGTGCGTGGCCTCGTTTCCATGCCTGCCTAATTTGCATACACATTTGCGACTACGACGAAACATAGATAGATAGATTGAACGGTAAACCTAGACTCGTGCCGGCCTACGGCCTGGGCACGAGTAATTAAGAATTACGGAAGTTATTTGCATTATTCGGTCATTTGAGACATTCATTGAAAAAGTCATAATTATTTTCTAATTTTATTAAGTCATATAGTCAATGATTTTATATATATACCAACCGCTGCCTATTGGTATCATTATTATTTTTTCTTCATTCTTTATAAATATTTATTCTTTGTCCATTTTGTTAAATAACACTTTGTATTTGTATTAAAAA
The DNA here is from genome assembly GCA_029948255.1 of Telmatactis stephensoni. NCBI lineage: Eukaryota > Metazoa > Cnidaria > Anthozoa > Actiniaria > Isophelliidae > Telmatactis > Telmatactis stephensoni. The sequence goes on along the minus strand of JALIZF010001023.1, from coordinate 86,187 downwards.
TTATTATAAGGATTCTTTTTTGACCAATTATATTAATATAAGACAGCGGCTAATTGAGTATATCAGTTATCTGTTTCAATAAGCCTTGCCTTAAAATATGTCAAATTATAACTCTTTTAAAATTAATAATTGCAAAACCGGCATAATAAAAGAATCTTGAATCTTGAATCAGTCTGCAATATTTTTTAGGTTTTCATTGATGAGAGATTCTAGAGTAGTCAGGCTACTATGAGAGCATTTGGTAGTTAGTGTCGTCGCAAAGATATGAGAGTACAGGAGCAATCAAAGTCGTTAATATAAAGAAGAAACAAAAGAGGGTCGAGCACAGATCCCTGGGGAACACCATGAGTAACAACAAGATCATTTGATTTACAATCACGGACAAAAATCCTTGAGACAGTTATGAAATCCATACATTTGAGCTGTTACTTGATTAGGTCGCGTCTTGCTTACAAGTTATTTATTGAATCCCCCTCCCCCCCGGGTCAATGTTGTACCAGACGATAGCCCATTCTATGGACGACATGATTGTGCACCTACCTCAACATTGGGTGAGAGGGGGAGAGGGGAGAACAATTAACTGAAAGTGATGGGTTGACTCAAAAAGCAACACATTTTTCGCTTTGTCTTAACCTTTTTGTCCGGCATTGTAGCATTTCCTATAGATACATGATGCCTTCTATTTTTTAGATAAGAAACAATCCAGTCATTGGCAATTCCACGGATTCCGTAGTGGTATAACTTCCTGATTAATAAGCTGTGATCAACCGTGCCAAATGCTTTTGAAAAGCCAAGAAAGATTCCACACGAATAACGACTATCTCAGTTCGATTGCCATTTGTATTCTATCCGTTATTACAAGAGTTGCATGCATCGTAGGATGTTTTTCCCGAAAGCCAAACTGTTTATTAAAAAGGATGTTATGTTTTTCATAAAAGTTAATCTATTTTGAACTTTTCCATAATTTTCCATAATAATGGAAAGGAGAGAGATGGGACGATAATTACTCATGCTTTTAAGTGAGTCTTTTTTATGAGCTGCAATGACATTGGCTAGCTTGAGTTGGTCTGGCACACAGCCACTGATGAATGACTTATTGTATATAATCACTAGTGGAGTTGATAAATACGTCTTAAGGAGTTTCAGTATATAGGTAGGAATACTACCATGCATTCAAAAATTCACTGAATCATGTGTTGCTTCTCGCCAATGTGTTGTGTATAAGTCATGAAATTTCTCGAAAACGTCTTTCTGAATGAAGCTTTGGAAAGAAATGGTTAGACAGGAAAGGAATTCAAATCCAGATGCAATGCAGTAAGAATTACAAACCGTTAGTCATTATTTTCATGTATATTAGACGGACCCTTTAAAAAACATACTCGTATAAATTAATCCTTCATTGCATTGTACACCATATGATCACCTATACTTACTATCCAAGACAATATGTCAGAGGTAAACAGAGGAGTAATATTTGCTAGTTTATGTCATCTATCAATAACACAACAGTTATTAAAGCACACGTCGAGTCTCAGAACAGGTCTCAGCCTTTTGGAAAGATACAACTTTTACAATACATCTTTATTCGATTATGCTTCTGGAGCGAAGACCGGATTTCCTCAACTAAATCAGTAAATGCTGCGGAAAGAGAAAGCGAAAACAGTTTAAAATCCATTAAGTTATCACATCTACTCATTTTTCCAAACAAAAAATTAACAAAATGAACAATTCGACAACACAACAAATTCGCCTTCTGGACTCAAATATTCACCTCAGCAACTTCCTATACTTCTTGACTGTCATTAATGCTGTCAACTCGATTCTGGCTGCAGTTTTCAACTTTTTGGTCATTTTGACTTTTGTAAAGACAGCTTCTTTGCGAATTCCCTCGTACATTTTAGTACTTAGCTTGGCCTTCACTGACATGGGTGTTGGTATTGTACCCCAGCCGGCATATTGTATTGGACTTATTGCTTGGTTAACGAAAAATCCTTCTTTGTTTGAAAGTAGCTTCAAGGTGTTCGACCGAACGGCAAGCGTGCTAGTAACTGCATCGTTTCTCACGGTTACTTCCATCACTATCGATAGGTTTCTTGCTCTTCACCTGCATCTGAGGTACCAAGAACTTGTCACAACCAAGCGGTCTTACGTAGTTGTAACAACAATTTGGGTAGTTAGTTTGTTGTGGAGCTTTGTACTTGCGGCGATAGGAAGAAATTGGGTGGGCATTGTAGATTATTCTTTCTCGTGGGCCATAATGGTTGTTAACTTTTATCTGATGCTGAAAGTTTCTCAAGGTATTCGTAGGCACTCAGCACAGATCCAAGCTCAACAGCAACCACAACAACCAACAATGAACATGCAAAGGTACAAGAAATCTGTCAGAACCATGTACTTCATCACGGGTATATTTCTTGTGTGTTATTTGCCTGGAATGATCTTCTTGCTTGTTAGTTTTGGGCTAGGGAAAGCTGGAATAAGCATAGGAATAGCAAAGTATTATGCTCGACATTTTGATATTGCGCTTCTTTTCTTGAACAGTACTTTCAATCCCTTTATTTATTGTTGGAGAATAAAAGACATACGTAACGCTTTGCTTCGGTTATTCCGAAGGATAGGACAGTAGTATTGGGGTCTACAGTGTGTGTGTAAGTGTTCTCATGTAAGATAAGCTTAACCGTACCTTCGTCTGCAGTTCGAACAAGGTAATTCACATGTTTGAACATAATTAACTCTTCCAATAAATGTAAAAATAAATAATTGATCTAAGAAATAAATCGCGATTGAGAATATAAGCAATACAATCTCTACAAATGTATAGTATTTCGCTTAAAATGCATTATGATTTGCTTTAGTATGTATACGAACTGTAAGGAACTTGCCACAATTTTTTAACCACTTTAATAGTATGCATTGTAAATTACAATAAATAAATAAATGATTTTACATGCAAAATACTGTATTTTCTTATTTACATCTACATTCGAGTTATCCCTCAGAACGTTTTCTCTGAGTATGAAGGATTTAATAAATCCTCACCTGCCCGAAGACGACTGCCTTCAGTTACGATGTCTTGCTCAGTATCAAGGGTTCTTGTTATTATCCTTCCTAGGATAAGAACGAATTTTGGCAAATTCAGTATTAGATTTTCAGGGGCTAAATGTTGGAACACTATTAGTGAATCTCTTAAGAAATCAATGAATAAGAATGTTTTTATAAAGCAGCTGCAGCTGAGTGATGATTTACTAAAAATGTATAATACGTGACTTACTTCAATTTTTTTATTCTTGTATTTTCGTTATCTAGTTTCAAAATAACTTGTTCAAGTAAATGTACATTGTCAATTGATTTTTTTGATCCAACTTTATATATTCTTTTCTTTATTTATTCTTTTCTTAATATCATGTATATCTCTAAAAATCTTGATTTATCACTTATCATTTTCGTGTTGGTATTTTCTTAGGTGCTGTATGTATATATATTTTTAATTGACCCAAATATTTAAATTTTAATATTATTAGTGTGGCTACCTATCTAGTCTAACCCAATGGTTATTATAGGTAGCATGTACCATTAAGTCTGTTAATTTTTTTTCAATTTTATTTATCTTTTCTATGTAATTTACTGGTACTAAATAAACACGAATCTGAATCTGAATCTTATTATCGAAAGAGCAAAAAAATCCTCTGTTTAGAGACTTGTTGTCTAATGCATACACTATAAGGCTATGTATTGTTACATTGCTGCTTCTTTGTGTGGCTCTTTTACAATCAGGAAAAATATTTTAGGCTACAAGATGTCAGTAAATTAGTAATGAAGAGGTAGAATTTGTTGTTCGATGGGTTTCAAACGTTTCCTGAAAAGATTATAAAAGATTACTTATACTTAAAACGAAAGAAGGACTGTAAAAATGACGCCGTGAATTTCTTTTCTTGGAAAAAGAAAGAAAAGAAAAGAAAAGGAAAGAAAAGGAAAGGAAAGGAAAGGAAAGGAAAGGAAAGGAAAGGAAAGGAAAGGAAAGGAAAGGAAAGAAAAGAAAAGAAAAGAAAAGAAAAGAAAAGAAGACAACAACAACAACAACAACAACAACAACAACAACAACAACAACAAGGCCTACTCCGGGCCCAAAAGACGCCTTAAGCTGCCGCGGCTAAAGGCAGCTTAAGGCGGCTTAAGGATTTTTGAGGGAAAATTTGCCGGCGTCTCAGTGTGGCTTAAGGCGGCTTAGTGCGGCTTAAGCCAGCCTAAGGTATCTTAAGGCGGCTTAAGACAATTAAATGCAATCAAGAACATCATTACATTGTACTCAAAATGACAAAAAAATGTAGTACTAGTCTACATTAGACCTTATTTAAGCCTGTTACACATTAAAATGGAAAGTTATTACTGTATGTCAGTAATTCAATAAGAAAGTAAGCTTGTACCCTATTGTAGAAGTTTGGCATACAATATGGTATTGTATGCCAAACTGCATGTTGGTAAGTCAATAAATATGCAAGTCAATTATCAGCAAGCTTTTACCTTAACTTAGCAGTTTGACATTTAATAAAGTATTGAAATTGTTTATAGTCCTTTAACCTGTTAAACTATTATTGTTATTAACTGTTATTAACACAATTTTAGGTTTTCTGTTTTTATTCAATTGACATGTAAGCCATTAAGATTTTGATTGGAAATCTAAATTATGAGTAAAATTGGTCAGAGAATCGTCATTATGAATTCTATGGTATATGCATAACTTATCACACATGTCATCCTTCAATGCAGTGTTGAACATCTTGTTTGTGTACTGTATGAAAAAGGCAAATATTAAAATGCAATGTAGACCTCTGATAGAAATATATAAAATAATTTTGTAATAAACAATTTTAATATAATTATTAAAATCATTATTTACTTTATAAGATAAGGGCATTTTGATTTAAGGGGAAGCATTTTCCTCATGGGCATATATTAGTTTATTTGCCTTTAAACTAAGTGATTCCTTTTTTACAGTGCTGGATTTATGATTTAGTAGGTCACTGCTAAGTTTAATGTTTCACACAACATTCAATAGAAATGTCGATTCTTTCAAATGTTTCAGTCAATTTTTTTGACGATGCCTTGTTCAAGCTTACTTGCAAATTTGGATTTTCCATCAACTTTTCCACTCTGTTGAACAGGACTTTATCCTTCTCTGGAATCCACCTTCTCTGGAATCTTAACTTGTATTAATCCATCGGCGAACAAACTAAGCACTACAATGTCATACTTTGACCCGCATACCAAAGTCTTTCGGATGCAAAAATGGCGATTAATGGCCACTAGTTATCAGCTTTAGCTAGCTTTGCTTCTGGAACTTAACTTCACAATAATTCTTGTACTTTGGTTTTCATTCTTGGCTTCTACCCTTGCCTTCGGGAATTCGATCCATAGTTCTTTGTTGGTTCGCTACTATGACCAGACTTCCTTGGTATTTGTGTCTTACATTATTTAAAAAAAGTCTTGCTAAACAGCTAAAACCACTTCGGTAGCCGCCATCTTACATTTTACCCAGCATCCCCTGCAATACTGATTGCAGAGTTGGGCTTCCTGTGGGTTACGTAGACTGGGGACGAGTTGTACTAAAAATGGCGGACGACATGCAAGTAGAGTTAGATGAAGCTATGGATTTCCTTTCGCTGACTGCACTTTTCAACAAAAGAAAGAAAAATGAATGGGGAATGAATCCGTGAACAGGAGAGTTGGTAAGCTTGAATGCCATACATTTCTAACATCCATGAAACTTACTGAAACAAGAACTGCTTAATATGTGGGATATGTGTATAATTTTCACACCAAGCTTGACTGTGCAAATAAACGAAGTTATAAGTCATATTTGTAAAGATAAACTCCATTAAGATTCAATTTACGAGAAAGAGTAATTGTAAACTGAAAAATACCTTAAGAACCACGGCTGAATGTGAATATCATTTAAGAATACAATTTATAATTCATATTTGAGCAGTGATATTTTTTAATATAATACAGTATTAAAGTTTAATATTGCCAGTAGAAATCCTTGTAATACGTGATTGGGAAATGATAAAATTTACTGACTTAAAGAAAAAGAAACAATATTGATTTTCCTGAAATGTTGGACTTTGAATGTCCAAGTGTCTAAGTCTCAACTGAATATTATATGGATCTTCAATTTTCATTCTTGTATTTGTCTCATAATTTGAATTATTATTCTTCCTTGCTTTGATCTGTATATTTTGTAAACTTCCAGCATCCACAATCCTTATCTTAAAACAATATAATAAGTTTCCATGTTGTCATAGACATGAAGTAATTCAATCTCAGACAATTTGAAATTGATTTTTGACATTTTTAATATTAAGGCCTGAATGAAAGAACTGTAACAAATAAGTGTTTATTGCAGGTCTTCAGTGAGAATATTTATGGCTCATTACCTCATGCCATGCATCTTTAAACAAATGTTATAATTTCTTACATCAAATATATCATATATCCATAATATATCTTTGCTACATCTTCGTGTAGGGGACACAGTCTACATGATTCCACAAAAACATAAATACTAAGGGTCCAACTTAAACAATAGAGTGCAGTATACAATAGATTTCAATACAGCAAGAACTCATACCATATGTATATGTTCAGTAAACATTTCTGTAAAAACCCCTGCATCGTGATCAACATTTTCAAACTTTCAGTTGGATTTAGTTTTTCTGAGCCATCCATCATGTGTAAGGAAGGAAGCAGGTTTTCGCAGACCTTCCTTGTCCCAGAAGTGGACAAATGTTGTTGCTCATTGCCCCTTTGCATGATTGGTGGATCAGAAAAGCCCAAAAACTGAAATTGTCGGTTGGGATAAAGTAGTTTTGTAGTAATATTGTAATTTAATCATTCAATATCCAAAGACTCTTACATCTACTTACATGTAAGAGTGATTTTTGACTTCTATACTTGAAGTGGCTTATGGCGGCTTGAAGCGGCTTAAGCCAACTAAAGGCGGCTTAGGGCGGCTTAAGGCGGCTTAAGCCGTCTTTTGGACCCGGAGTAGGCCTAACAACAACAAAATCAGCAATTTGAAGTCGAAAAGTGCCAATACATGAACAAAAAGAGCTAGCGATGCGAAGAAACTGCCGAACCCTGGCAACAACTTAATTAGAGCTATTTTTGACATCTGGTCCGAGTTCCTAATAATACATTGACTTTAATCCTGGATTAGCTATAATCGTACTTTCAAGAACCGGTATCTGCAGTTCAATTAAAAGTCTAATTACTAGCTGAACGTTAGCTAAAAAGGTTTTCCTTGATCCAAAAATGTCGAGAAAAAAGAATGTCGCAACCTCTTTATTTTCCTCCTAATTTTTCTTTGTCGGTGCTTCCCTTAATGAACCTTTCGACGTACGTTCTTTGATGCTAGCGTTATTTGACGTTATCATGCCTTGAAATTGGAGTGGAAAAAGAACGTGAACTATCTGGTCTGTCATACAGCTGGCAAAAAATAAAAATTATGAATTTGCAATTCAAATTTTTCTTCAAGTTTGAATTGCGTCTGTCAAAATTTTTGTTGTGTGTTTCAAGGATGTAGCTTGGTCTTTTCAGCACTAAAATTGAGACTAGGAGCATGTATAATGAAAAGGTTATCAGTTTTTTAGGTGTCAAAATCCCTAAACTGCACACTACGCGTAAGAATTTATTAATTGACCGATCTATTAATCTCACCTTTTTACAGATAATTAATATGCCGCAAGAAGTCTTGAATTGTCAATGAAATTGCCAATGCAAGCAACCAATTTCTTTTGTATTTACATGCTTATGAATGAATTATTAAAAGGGGATGGAGAATGAAAGAAAATTGATATAAAAAATTCAATCGTCAAATATAAGCGTGTTGCTGGCTTTGATAAGATAGTTAAGACCCGATACAACTTTCATAGTTAAGGAGCATCGAGTCTATTTTAGTACTGTAAAAGATCGTTGAAATATATATAATCCCAAATAAATGCACTAACCTGGTCATGTGATCATTTCCGCCATGTTGAATGGCAATTATAACGAAACACCCTCAAAGGGTTAGCCAGCGTAGCTGGCTCTGGAGGATTAGGGAGAAGGGAAAAGGGGAGGGGGAGAGGGAGTTATCCACTAGCGCTAGTTACACAGACTACAAAATGTCGATTAACCATAGAAAAAAAGTAAGAAACATCGGCTCTATTTCTTATAGTTTGCTTCTGTTCGAACAAACCACAATGAAACTTGCAATGCTTTTAGTCTTCATTTCTCGAATTAAAAGTTCGGTAACCTTTTGCGGAAAACGTTTCATTCATACCCAGTGAATTGTCGTTCGCAATATATCCTTTTTTGTGCTGTTCGAATAACTAGGTTTTGTGTGCACATGAGAGAAAAGTAGCTAACTTGGCCAGTACATCAAACTAAGGACCATGTTCCAATGCAAAACACTGGTCACTGAGAAGTACTCCTTTTGTACTAAAATTATATGTACAAATGATTCCAGAAATAGAAATAGCTGAGCATTTTGCTGATTCCCGGCTCACTTAAAATTAAAAGCACAATTTATGGTAATGGCTTGTAAAAAATTGTAGACATGAAAGAAGAGATTTTCAGGAAAAGCCTTTGAAACGCGCCAAAAACCATATGGACTTACAAATACAAGTCCTAAAATAATTACAGATTATGATGTAATTAATAAGCGTCTATATTTCAAATTTGGCAATTTCAATTGCACATAAAAACACAATTAACCAAAATAGCTGTCGACGGTTCTTTAATCTTTAATCTTTAATCATTTTAATTGCAAATAGCTTGGCTAATTACAGCAATGGATGGTCAAGGTCTAAATTTTGGTAGTAAGTATGGTGGTACTTTTTAGAGAAGCCTTAAACTGAGACAGTGTTGTAGAATTAACAGCGTCAGGCGGGAGACTGTTCCATACAGGTATGCAACGGGCGAAGAAAGAGTACTTGTAAGGATCAATATTTGCACGTAAGAGCTTGTATGTCTTGTTATGCGACTTTCGGGTACAGGAAATATTAAGAGTCATGTCACTAGGAAAAGGCAAACTGACTAAGTTATAGTGGATCTTGTAAAAGAGTAAGAGGTCTACCATTTTCCTTCGATCTTGCAGTGATGGCCAGTGAAGCTCGTCGAGTAGGGAAGACACACTTGTAGATCTCTGATAGTCATTATACACGAATCTGGCCGCACGTCTTTGAACCGATTCTACAGCTGCAATTCCCTTTGCGGTATGAGGACTCCAAGCTGTACAAGCATACTCGGTGATGGGGTGTACAAGGACTTGATAGGCACGTTCTTTGACTTCACGCGGAGTAGAGTGAATGTTGCGTTGTAGGACGGCAAGCACGCGATTTGCCTTCTTTTGTACTTCCTCGCATTGCTTGGTCCAGTTCAGTGTACACGTTATGTATACCCCAAGGTGCTTGTGGAATCTAACGCCTTCAATAGCGGTATTACATAAGTTATACGTAAATTCAGATGAATATTTTTTTAACGTTATACGCAAGGTGTGACACTTTGTTGGCGCAAATCTCATCTGCCAGCGAGAAGCCCAGGCCTCGAGGAGTTTAAGGTCTTTCTGGAGGATAAGATGATCTTCAGGTGTTTCGACTTTCTTGTAGATGACTGTGTCGTCAGCAAACAGTTTGATGGACGATGATATTACTTCTGGTAGATCGTTTATGTATATGAGAAATAAAATGGGACCCAAGACTGTTCCCTGTGGTACACCAGACTTGACTGGAGACCAGTTGGAGTACGAGCCGTTGACAACTACACGCTGACGACGTTCGGTGAGAAAATCTTTGAGCCAAAGCTGTAAGTTACCTCGGATTCCATAGTAGTCAGCTTTGCCAAGCAACCGCTGGTGTGGCACTGAATCAAATGCTTTGGCGAAGTCTAAAAAGACAACGTCAACTTGGCCACGCTCGTTTAATACCCTTGACCACTCGTGTACCAGTGAAATCAACTGAGTCTCACAGGAAAGTCCTTTACGGAACCCATGCTGAAACATAGATATGGTTGAGTTCGAAGAGAAAAAAGCACAGACTTGACTACATATGATGTGTTCAAGGACTTTACACACAAGTGATGTCAGGGAAATCGGTCTGTAGCTCTCAGGGATTGATCTTTGACCTTTTTTGTAAATGCGGTTGAGGAAGGAAGGGCTTGCAACAAATGCCATGGTTTTTTTTTCGAATTCTTTATTCTCATACGAATAAAATGTCCGATTGGTGGGAGGTGTTGCAAATCTCAACCGCTGGTTAAACCAAGAAGTTCTGTAATGCTGATCGAGAACAGATTACATTAAGCAACATTCACAGTAGTATAAGATGCTTTAATTTCTCAGTGTGAGAGACCAAGTGCTTAAACTAATTTCCATGGCTTTTCTGGTATCTAGTATCTGACAAATTCCGGATTTTTGATATCATTATATTACTTTTGGTAAGGAGAATACTGACTTACCGATTCTCGTTAATTGTAGTAATTGCTGGTTCCCACTGGGCACTTCATAGTTTTATGAATTTTTTTTTTTTTTTCACGAAAAAAAAAAACTTTTTAAGGGCGAGAAACCAAGAGCACAAACATTGCAAAATCATTAATTTGATTATTCGTATAGGAACAATTAAGTCACGGCTCATAAGAACTAGGCAATTTTCTATTGTTCTACAGCAATTTCAACTTCCCAACATAAGAATGCCTTAGTTTTCATACTGATAATAATTATATCATTCTATGAGTAACAAATTTTTGAAATGAAATGTGCTGAAACTCTGTTATGGAACAAAGTTTCTTGTCAGTATACTAAAAGGACCCCGTCCATGCCAATCATAAGCACTCAAAATAACAGCGAATCGAAGAGACGCTTCCAGTTTGCCATGTTAAGGACGGTGCCTACTATTGTCAGCGAGCGCTGCCGTTCTGCACGTGGCCCTTCGTAGTAAAAACATCGTAAAAACAAAGCAGTTTTGTGATATTTGGATAAATAATACTTACTTGCTTGTAGAAAAAACATTTGACTGTTCCTGTAGTAGAATTAACTTCAGTATTGATGAATAAAACTTGCTTAAAAACCATTGTTTTCATCACAAGGACTAGATTTGCCTTTTGGCCGCCATCTTGGAAATGTCCCATAATGCTTTGTAAAATCTGTCTATACTCTGTATGGAAGCCTAGGCATTTCATCGTATTTCTTGCGTTTATCGGTAAATAATTTCTTAGATCGCCTGGATGCCCATCTTTTTTTCCTTTTGTAAATTATAAACCAAAGACAAAATCTAGAATTGTGTAAGTTTTCTATAAATTTATAATTGAAGCATGATAGAAAATATCACATATTATATTTAGCAATCATAGACTAGAACAGCCTAAAACCAAGTAAAGTTTTGGCGGTTTTTATGATATTGGCCTACCAAAGAATTATGCTTAGAGTGTTTTAGGAATAAAAGTTTGAAACTATTGGAAGTTTAGAGAATTTATAATTTTTTTCTTTGGGTAGTCAAAAATGCATTTTTCGCAACATTTGATGACGTATAACTCATTAAAATGCGTGGTGACCCCCAGCCTACAATGGGTTCTTTCATAACTATATAGATTTTAGAGAAAATAATTACTTTCACATTAGTAGGCACCGTCCTTAAAATAAAATTGAAACAAATGCGCTGGATTTTGGAGTTATGACAGATATTCTTGTTTTAAGCAGTGACACAGACGAACTAAATAATATTTTAATTAGCACCTTTCAGCGTTTGTTGCCATTTTTAACTATAGTTGGTCGACAACTTGAGAATGGTTTTAATTGTAAATTTTGTCATACTTGCCATCCAACTGGCGGAATTTATCACGTGACCTAGTTTGTGCATATAGCTTATTGCACTGGAAATCGTACACTGCATGATTATCTAAACCTACTACCTAATGTAGTGACAACGTGTCAGATCTGATGAACGGCTGAGTAGTCACTTCACATAGTTGATGTCATCTATCAGTAGCATAACACTTATCCAGGAAGTTGTTAAAACACTTCGAGTATAATCACTTCTCTGAAGAGAAGATAGAATTTCCTCGACTCAATCAGTAATAGCTACGGACAGGAATAGCGGAAAAACTGAAAATCCATCAAGCTATAAAAACCAGACGTTTTTTCAAAACATGAACAATTCTACACAGCGAATAGTAAGGAACTATTTTAACTCTTTGATTCTTCTTCTGGAATCAGATTCTCACCTCAGCAATTGGCTATATTTCTTAACTGTTGTAAATTCTCTCAGCTCGATTCTGGCTGCTCTTTTCAACTTTTTGGTCATTTTGACTTTTCTAAAAACAGCTTCTTTGCGAACTCCGTCGTACATTTTAGTACTTAGCTTGGCCTTCTCTGACTTGGGTGTTGGTGTTGTGACCCAACCAACATACTGTACTGGACTTATTGCCTGGTTAACGAAAAATCCTTCTTTGTTTGAAAGTAGCTTCAAGGTGTTCCAACAAACGGCCAGTGTCCTAGCAACTGGTACGCTTCTTACGGTTACTTCCATCACTATTGATAGATTTCTTGCTCTTCACCTACATCTGAGGTACCAAGAACTTGTCACGAAGAAGCGGTCTTGCATAGTTGTAATAACAATTTGGATTGTTAGTTTGTTATGGAGTTTTGTACATGCAACATTTAGAAATTGGGTGGGCATTGTAGACTTTTCTTTCTCATGGGCTGTAATGATTGTTGACGTTTATCTGATGTTGAGAATTTCACGAGTTATTCGCAGGCACCAAGCACAGATCGATGCTCAACAGCAACCGCAACAAACTACAATGAACATGAACAGGTACAAGAAATCTGTAAATGTCATGAAATACATCTTGGGTGTATTTCTAGTGTGTTATTTGCCTGGAATGATCTTCATTCCTGTGAGATTTTTGCTCAGGAAAGCTGGAATAAGAATACCAATAACAGAGTATTATGCCTCGCATTTAGATATTACACTTATTTTGATGAACAGTGCTTTGAATCCATTTATTTATTGCTGGAGAATACAAGAAATACGTAACGCTTTGCTTCAGTTATTGCGAAGACAATCACAATAATACTGTGGGATATTCTGTCTAGTTATTGTCTATAATTGTTGTCATCTGTTACAGAACACAATTAAGAGCAATATTTTTCTGAACGCATAGACGTTCTTAGACGCATACTCTAAAAAACCTTAGAGAGTAATTACTCTGCTCTGATCCCAAGTTTCTGTGACAATACACCTGCAGTCCGCTTTGGATAACTAAAACAAAGGGCTTCACCTTTGTTGATCCTGAGTGACACCCTTAAGTCAACAGATCACTAATGCTAAATTAGTCCATCAGAAACCTGAGACCAGAAGCTCGATCTCTGAGCTGCAGCTGCTCTAAAACCAGTCCAACGAGTCTTGCGCAGTGAGGACTTTCAAGGGACACGCAGTATTTTAGCGTATTATATTGCCTCAATAGTACAAACGATTGCCATCAAAGCTTTGCTAAGTTAATCCTTAGTCCAAGACTTTTATAGGTTTAAAGCTCTTGAGTCAGCTTAATAATTATTCTGGTAACTTAGTAACTTGGCGCAAAAACCAGTTTATTTAATGTATGCATGATTTATGCTATTTTCTATTATAAATATGAATGTAACAACTAGAGAGATATAGAGAAGACAGTATAGTCAGAGTTTTGAGTTGAGCTGAGTAAAATAAATTGTTTAGAAGCAAACCAAAAGTCTCTACTGAGAGTGTCCCATAATACATGCAAGCCTGAGTTAACGCTACTTTTTCCCGTCTGAGTTGCCAAACCTTTTCACATGCGAGAAGTTCAGTTAGACCATTTATAATATTACATTGAATAGATGTAAAAATAAGTGTATATAAATGAGATAAGATATAAATGAATGAATAAACGAAAGAGTTCCTGTCTTGTGCATAATTGTAGGCAAAAAGCGAAAAGATAGAATATAAATTGCACGATTAAACATGAATAAAACTTAATGATCTTTTCACAGCAGTATATCCACATTATGTTTCTTCATCTGCTGTTACGTACTCACACTCACTATCTCTAAATTAAATATTTTACATGCACAACGTACATGTTGATTTTTGCTGATGGAGGCAAAAACAAAAACAAAACAAAAACGGATAACCCAGAGTAAAAACCTTCGTGGCATGGTAGCCAAAAACACATCAATACAAACTCAGTTCACAAGATCTTGCTAGCGCATGAAGCTGGAACTCAAGCTGGGACCAAAGTGGTGAATGGCTAGCGCTTTCACCCTTGGTCATGTCAGCCCAAAGCATTCAAAAAAAATTGAGGAAGTAGTTTTTGGCATCGTTACGAAGAGAGGGAAAAATAACGAGACTGTATATATATATGCATGCAATATATGCATGCAAATGCCTTTTCTAGAACATTTTTCAAAAGCTCAAATATAACTGGATTCTTTCTGTGTATCATCCATTAGAGTGAATATCTTAGTATTTTATCTACTTCATTCTTCATCTTTGATGTATTTGATTATTTAAAATTTGGCTTGTTTTATATCTCCATGCACCTTGAAACATTTCCGTTTGAGTTTAAAGCTTTCTTTCTCTATTCGAGGATTTGATAAACAAATAATAAACAAACGTTAAGATGGCAAAGGAAAACGAACAAAATGTGAGGACACGAAGGCATCTCTGTCCTGTCATATACATTTAGTAAAAGAACAAAAATTCTTCCCCATTTTTCTTTCAAAGTGAATTGTCACTTTAAAATTTCCGTGGTGGTTTTCAGAGATCTATACTAGGTCTACACAACTGTACTCTAAAAAGGAGAGAAATTCATGTATCAAAACTAGGTTACCACCGACTTCATTGCTACGCTCCTGACAGATAAAAGTTCGTGGAGCGAGTTTGGCGATTCTCTTCCGTCAATCAAACACATTGGTCGAGACTAGTAATTACTTACGGCGAAAATTAACTGTGAAAGTTCTTACATTCAAGAATTAAAACAAGTAGAAATTCATCTTTAAAAGTGTTAAATTCGAAATTGGCAAATAAATAATTTTGTGGACCTTTTTTGCGAAAAACTTCTGAACCGTTGATCACGAGACTTCAAAGCCGTGACCGACAGTGAATGAAAATGCTTCTCTTTTGAGCCTAAGACATCCTTTAGTTATCAGATCGTCAAAACTAAATAAATACAATAAGCCATTGAATTGGTATTTTTGGCTCAATTGTCTATTTACAGCCAAAATCGTTGTATATATAGCGACCAGCAAATTACAAAATTTTGTTTTGATTTTGGGTTTTTCTGAGCCGTCAATCAGTTTGGGGGCGGAGCTTCTTTCAAATCAACCAATCACTGAACGAGTTCGTAAAAGCTCCGCCCCCAAAAATGATGAACTAAAAGACCAAAATCTTATCGAAGTTGAAGGTCGCGATGCCACGATTTTCGCTGTAAAAGAATAGTTCTACCTGTTTTATGATCCAATCGCGTGTTTGTTTACAGTTCGAGTGACGGAAGTCTCGACCGATTGTGTTTGATCGACGGAAGAGAATTGCTAAACTCACTCCACGAACTTTTATCTGTCAGGCGCGTAGATATGAGATATGAGATGGTGGTAATCACACAAAAACTGACAAACACATGCTATTTAAGATAAATTATTACTTTTTTGGGGGCCAATATATCTGAATTGGACAGACAAGTAATTATTTAGTAACTGATCTATCAGTCCGCAAGATTTGTCATCTATTAACGGAGATAATTTGCCTTGAGAAGTCTTCAAAATAATTTCAAAATAAAATAAGTGACCAATGCAAAGAAATTATTTGACTTTCCTTTCATTTTTGCCGGGAAAACATACCCTACAAGCTAGCAAAGGGATTTTGCTCGCGTGGTACATAAAACAAGAGGATGAGAAATAAAAAAAGTCAAAAGATATAACAAATTTGCCATGAATTTTTCCAGTGAGAGGGGTTTTGACACGAGATCGACAATCCATTTGTCGTAAGAAATTGCCTCGTTTTGGACCTTAAGAATGATAGAAATGTTTTTGATAGAGCAATTACTGATACAACTTTCGTGATTAAAAGTGCATTTGCTCTATATTTTATTGTTGTACTAGTAGGAAGGAATCTATAATTAAAACTTTTTGGGGGGGAGGGGGGAAGCTTCTGACAACGAGAAAGTCATAAGTCAGCTGCAAATTTCATTTCAGTTCTAGAACAGCCTTGAGGATATTTAACTGCGCTTTTTCCGTATTCCATCTATTTAATGAATGCATTTTATTATATATATAACGAAAATGCTATGCAGAAAACCTCAAATTAAAAATAAAATTCTTTATCATATGACCTGTATTGGGGAAAGTATCAAACACGGCAATCACTGAATTATCACAAGACAAAATTAATATAATTTCTTTTCGAATAAGTTGACTTTCTCTTGCCGGCGAAGAAAAGAAATGGTATAGCGTAAGGAATTTTTTTAGTACAAGATCTTGTAAAGGTAGTATTTTAGATCGCCTATTGAAGCTCATATGAAATTCTTTAAGTTAATCAATGATAGCTATTACCGAAAATCTTCAACCGTGGAGTTGAGGTTTGTAGCCGGAAGTTAAGGCATTTATTCATAGCTTTTTAGCAATAATGTCCCAATCAAACCAATGAAAAGTCCCGTTGTTTGGTTGAGTATTTTTTGTAGGCCCAGACACGTGCGTCACGTATAATGTGAAGTGTTGTCTCACTTTTGAGCAATTTTTATAACCGCTTCGATTGCCATATGCATCCGCTCGCGCGCTTGAAAAGGTTTTGAATACTACGACTAATGGTACCATACATTCTATATAACCAGCGAAGGTCTTTCGAATGTCTTTAGAATCAGCACCGAAGGAAACCATAAAGAGTTTTAAGAATAGCCCAAATACGGGGAACACGTCACATTCGCCTAGAGCAGATTCTGGATAGGTGCTATATAAATGTTCATTATTATTATTATTATTATTTGGCTCCCACGCGGATCGAGTCTTGGTCTCCTTGTTATGTTGTTCAGGTGTAGCAAGAACTGAATACCTCTTTCCCACTCATGGGTTTAAACAACGATAAGAGAGAACAAATATTACTTCCGGAAACATGACGTGACTTTACGCACAATGTTGTCTGAGGTCATTTTGTGTTCCTACCCAATATGATAAAGGAATTATATATTAAACAAAGTAATTTCGCGTTGTTTGAATTATGTCATTGTTAACACATCCCGAAATGTAACTGAAAGAAGTGGTGTGGTACAATGCACTGAAAAGTACCATTGATCCTCAGCGGTGACCATTTTTACAGTGTCATGAAGAAGCCCTCGTTACTGATACATGTACAACGGAATAGTTCAATCTACAGGGTACTTATCGTGGTTCATTTTTTACCTGTGAGAAGATAGAAGATCTATAAGCGTTCCAATTACCGCACGAAGTCGTCAGTTGTTTCATAACATGAACAATTCCACAACACCAAACTTAGTAACAAACAATTTTGACTTTTGGGTTCGTCTTCTGGAATCAAATGCTCACCTTAGCAGCTACATATATGTCTTGGTTGCCGTAAACTGTCTCTGTTCCTTTCTGGCTGCTGTTTTAAACTACTTTCGTGATTTTGACTTTTGTAAAGACAGCTTCTTTGCGAACTCCCTCGTACATTTTAATTCTCAGTTTGGTCATCTCTGATTTGGTTGTTGGCCTAGTCACTCAGCCGACATATATTATTAATTTGATTGCCTGGGTAACAAAGAATCCTTCTTTGTAGTCAAAATAGTTTCAAGATATACGTCCGAACGAATCGGGTGCTTAGAGCTGGTTCACTTCTCACGATTACTGCCATCACTATTGATAGGTTTCTTGCTCTTCATCTATACATGAGGTACCAAGAATTTGTCACAACCAGACGGTCTTACAAGATTGTAATAGGAATTTGGGTTGTTAGTTCGCTGTGGAGCGTTGTTCTTGCAGCTAATAAAACTTGGGTGTTCATTATCGACAATTCTGTCTCTTGTGCTGTAATATTTCTTGATCTCTATCTGATGCTGAGAATTTCTCGAGCAATTCGCAGACATTCGTCGAAAATTCAAGCTCAACAACAACCAGTACAGCCAACTATTAACATGCTGCGATTCAAAAAATCAGCCAGAACGGTACACTATATCATGGGTGTATTTCTAATGTGTTATTTGACTAGTTACCTATTTGCTCTTTTGTACCATAGTCTCAAACAGTGCGAAATTAGTATAGGAGTAAGTGCGTATTATTTGGGACGTTTAGCTCGTACACTTGTCTTGATGAACAGTGCGTTAAATCCGTTTATTTATTGCTGGAGAATACAAGAAATACGCAACGCCTTGCTTCAGGTATTACGGAGACATTGACAATATTTTACACTGTGTTTTGTTCACGATAATTTTAACTAAAGATTACCGAATTAGTTCATAAACTGTCTACATATCACTGAATAAATGTGCAAATAAATACACACTGTATATATATATAAACGATGAATCATATAAATGATTGAATATATAATAAAGTACATTATTAAGAGGAGATTGTTTTCATATTGAAGAGCACTGAGCAACAAAAATCTCTCAGTCAAAGAATAAGTGTTGTACAAAGCTAAAGTTATTTCTTACAGAGACTGAGTTTATGTTGTTTGTAGTTGGTTTTGGTTTATAAGTCAAATTATAGTGTTAATCCAAAGCGATATTAAAATTTGAAATCGGGCAGCTGAATGAGGAATAAGTGTCATAATTAGTCCTGTTCACAGTTCCCTGCGCCATCTTGAAAGGTAGCCGTGCCTTTGCATCGAAGCGAGACGAACGGTGAGCGTGCAATGATAGAGGCATTTTTTAACACCTAGAACAATATTCACAGGTCTCTATCATTGCAAGCTCACCATGGCGCAGAGAACTGTGAAGGGGGCTATTAGTATAAGAAAGAAAGAAACAAAAACCAGGTCAAAATTCATCGAAACCCTAACAATAAATGTAGGACTAGAAATTTAATCTTTTAAAGGGGTACTTGGATGAAAATAGATAAAAATCTAAAATGAATTGAAACTTGGTTCAATGTATCTATATGTGACCAATAGTCACCAAGCAATATATTTTCATCAAATTCCAAAGGTACAGATAAAAAGTTATCACGTATTTTAGCATCTACATTGTGTATCTATGACGTCATAAGTACAACCCTATTGTTCTTTTCGATCTTAAACAAAAAAACAAAAAGAATTTTTGGGATAGTAGGTTTTATCTATATTGGTCGTTAATTGATGTCAACTTAGGAATTAACCACTTTCCAATTTTGACCTACTTTCATCCAATTAAGTACCCCTATAAATGTTTGCTTATGCAGCATACCTACACGCTTTATGGTGAAACGTTATATTTCTACTGACTGCACGAAACTGAACTAGAACGAATCCATGATGCATTTTGAAAAAAAAACCCGTATGAACTTAACCTACAGACTTCTAGATGGCTAAGGTTTGAAAAATGTTATTATATTAACATATAATTAACACGTAAATAGGGCTGACTTGTTTGTTCCTTGCTACTCCAGAGCCAGGAAGGAGTCAAAGAGTTAATCATTGTACTAGGGTCACCCACAATGTAAATGGGTCCAAATTCACAATGGCTTCAAAAAATCATTTTCTATAACTTTTCTATAGCTTTTTCTCGGTGTTAGTTGATTGGCTGGTTCAATATCATTTCTATGTAAACAACTCTTTATTACTCAAATCCTGCATGCGAGGAGTTAAATAAATACCTTATCTTGGTAAGTATATAAACCGACGCGAGATCCCTTCGCATCGACAATTTCAAGCCTGACGCACATTTATCAGTGTATACAAATCATTCAATAAATATACCATAAACGTGATTGTTATCATTTTATCAACATATTAAAACTGCACGTGCTATGAAGACGCATTTATCAGCTTCGTTTTTTTATTGTTAATACATGATATACCCGATACTGCGTTGTATTCTATTTCAAAAACACGAATTGCGTCCACAAAATATAAAGAAATTCCATTCTATTTTAGTGAAATGTTATGAATCTAATAAATGATACGATCTCATTTATACATCAAGTAATCTTTATACGAAACTGTATGATATTATTTTGTATATATTAGAAACTTTGGGCCAGCTGGTCGGACATAGCGGCTTTACAAGGGTTTGAACTATCCACAAAGTTTGTCATTTTTTCCCTGAAAATATAAGAGATCTATACCTGGGCTATTCGGTTTTAAAGTTGAGCGGTTTTCGGCCAAAGCTAAAGTTGATAATACCTGGTGATACTGGTAAAATAGAAGATCTCACTTATCCATATTTACGTAAAAGAATTGTTTTTTTGCTTTTTCGTAATCAAAACTTAAAACGATATCAACTTCAATTTAAGTGTTCACCAAAAATACATCATGTTTTTCTAGTAACAGAACACATGAAAAGAACACCTCAAAACGCCGGTTATCTCTTTCTGGCATCAGTCGATCGATTCAATTGATTTCACCAAATCAATCGAGAAATTTGAAGTGTTATCATACTGGCTGAGTAAGTTAACAATTATATGGTCGCTTGTCTCGCTGCACCTACTACGACGCGTATAGATCATGGAGCAACATTTGTTTAGAATCAAATTAAGTTACGAATGCCGTATTCAACAAACAAAAATGGCCGATTGATAAGTAAATTCGTTAATTTGGCAAAAAACTCGGACGAAATTTTAGGGAAGAAGTATATAGATTCATTAGGGTAACCTTGGAAATCTCGAAACTCTTTTTATTAAGCCTAAGAGTGATTTGAGAGGAATTGGAAATCACCTTTTAACATACAGTGTACATACACAAACACTAATAAACACCAGACCAGACACGTGCACCCCGTCTCCACGTCTCCACCCCCCAACCCCCCAACCCGTGTCTCCACAATGTTGATAAAGAAAAACGCAACAATCGAGTTTACTCTCATGGGTTTTTCTTGATAAGGAGTTAAACACTGTATAAATGCGCCTTTTGTCAGGAAGCTCAGCGGTCTCTAGTAATTGGAAACTGGACTATTAAAAACAAATGTCGCTCCATGCAAAATGAAATATCCCATAGCTTACTGCCTTTCAGTCAACTTAGAACGAACTAATTGTTTAGTAATTAAAAAGCCATCAAGTGCGAAATAGCCATTAACTCAGTTTTTCGACTAATACAACATTATTCAATGGTACAGACTTATTAATATACGAATTATAAACTAAGTACTTGATCAAATACTTGTACTGCTACTAGTATGGGCAAAAAATTGTTAATAGCGGAGCTCCCGCGCGGACCGAACGCGAGCGGAGCACCATACCTAAGAAAAAATGGTAACCCATCCAGTCGATTTTTCATGGACACACAGGGAGCCCAACGGCTGTACGTCCGTCCGTCGTCCGTCCGTCCGTGTACATCGCGATGCTGATTGGCTGATTGATTTTTGGCGCCAACTTGACGCGCGCTGACACTTTGAAAACTGAAAATTTACATTCAAGTTTCCTTGCAGTTTTGAGAGGAAAAAATGAAGAAATTTTGCATGCAAACTAGAGTTGTTTTACATTATAAAGCATAAAGTTGCTCAGTAAGCCCTATGAGCCCTATTAAATGCAAATTGAAAATGCTTAATTCCTTGTTTTCTTCTTATGCCAAGCAGCTGTTTTGATAATTACTTTAAATTGTGTTATCAGTGTAATCTGGAAGAGACAAGCAAAGTATTCACTTAGTGTGCTGACAAAACAATAACAACAACAACCACAAAAAACAAGATGTCACAAACTATATAATGAAGACAGACAAATCAAGATATGTTGTTCTGCAATATCCCCATCCAGGATGTTGAGAAGGTTTTTAAACCTTAAATTAAAATTACTTGTATCCATTTAAAAAAGGTTTTGGAGATTTTTGCTTTCTATTTCTGAGAATTATGAACCACTACAAATCAATTATGAAATCTGACAGTGAATCTGAATATTAAGATATACTGTAATAAGGGTCACTGAGCTTACAAGCCCATACATTTCACAGGTGACCAAAGGGTTGGAGTATACAAACCAAAGCAAATGCTTTTTAAAATAATTTTCATTTCAACTTTTTTAATTAGCCCTATTAAAGTAAAGTAAAGTAAAAAGTAAAGCGACCATATTTAACGTCGATAACTCGTAACAGTTATTCAACTGACAAACCTGAGGTCGACGGTGCGCTCATTTTACTCCCCTCTCTCCTATTACCACAGGAAGCCCAATTCATTTGAATCAAGAACATAAAAAAATATTGAAATTAAAATGGGTGCTCTGCTATTAGGTAGTAGTTGTTTTGAGTTGTTTTAAAATTTCATCTTTAGTCATGATTAGTGTAACCTGGAAGAAAGAATTCTTCTTTCGTGTAAAGACAACTATTTATCTGTGTCATCATTCCACTCTACATAGTACAAAAACAAGATGCCACAATACTGTCAAGACAGAAAAACCTAAATACAATATAATGTTCTGCAATGTCCAGTTTAATTGAAGGAAGTTGAAATGTTCAGTATTTATGTAAATCAAATCAGTTGGAGGGATTTTTGCATTCTATTAGTTCTGGGAATTATGAACCACTACTACAAAGTCAATCATAAAATCTGACTGAAATGTGAATAAATATCACTGTAATAAAGGTGACTGAGCTTGAAAGCTTATAATTCTCAGGAGACTGAAGGGCAAGAATTTTTTCAAACCCTAAAGCAAATGCTAAAAAGCTTGATCTATAATCTTTATTTCAACTTTTTCAACAAAATGCAATCTGTTTGCCTATTACCACAGGAAGCCTAATTCATTTGAACAAAAAACGTCAAAAACAAAGTATTTAAAATTATTATTCATTTAGATGGGAGCTCCGCTATTAGGTAGTACCTAATTTTTATATTAGCATTTACTTACTGATGCTTGTTGCTTCGAACCGCACCAGTTAAAAAAAAATGTGCAAGGAAAAAATGTGCCAGTAAAGTTTGGGTACTCTACTCTATTTATATCTACATATGTTGCTACACAACTATTTGATATAAAATAATTAATTGTAGATTGTTGTAATATTTAGTAACTGTCTGGGGTTCCTGTGGACCCTGATGTTTAGTTAGGACTCCCCGGCCGATAACCGGGAAGCCATCTTGTTTTTTGTACTCGTGCAGTTTTACTAGTTGTTCATATGTAGCTTGATTATCACGCGTTTCTAGAAAGATGAGTACATAGTGTTCCGTTGTGTTCAAGTTGAAATTACTACATGGTGTCAGAAGTGACTTTGAGAAAGCAAAGTTGAAGAAGGTGACTGAGAATTATGGCGGAAAATGATACACACAGGAACCCCAGACAGTTACTAAATATTACAACATAGATAGATATAAATCCATGATTTTAGTTAATCATCAATTGAATAATTACTAGAGCGAAAAAGTGAAAAAGAGAAAATTTCAGTAAAGAAAACGTTAGCAATTGAACGATGAAAAATTGAAAACAGCGATTAAAGGATAACTGACATCCTGGGCCAGGTTGTTCGAAGAGCGATTAACGCTAATGCTGGATTAAAACAAGAGACCATAATAGTATTATGGTCGCTTGATTAATATGAATGGTTTTCTTGAAGTTTAATTAATCCTGGGTTAACGCTAATCGTTTTTTGAACAATCGGGCCCTTGTGATGTGAAAAAAGCAATAGACTCATGCAAAGAGGACCGATTGTTATTTTCATCATGTTCATTGGTCAGTAATCAATAAAGACTTTATATCTTTAATGCAAACTCCAAGTTACAAACTCAAATTGTTAAAACCAACAATTTTGGAATCTGGCTCACAAAAAGTGGAGTTATCATTTCTGAATGAAACATATCGACTTCATTGTATAATCGTAATGAGCTTTTATCAGGTATTTTTAAATTCATAAAACAGAAAACGAATTACCATAGCTGGAAAGAGCATGTTAAAATTAGCAAGACAGTGAAGTTTGAAGGAATTAAATCCAAAACTCGCGAGAATATGAATTTTTGAAAAGTGTGAATTTGTAAGAAAACCTTTGCTGGTAGGCATCTCTTGCCTACCAGCGAATGTTTTCATACAAAATTTCGACTTCGGAAAATTCCTATCTTCGTAAGTTTGAAAGTTACTTCATTCAAACTTCACAGTTTTACTAATTTTGACGTGCTTTTTCCAGCTATGGTAATTATATTTCTGTACTGTGACTTTTGGAATTACATGATAAAAGCTCATTGATCTAGCAAAAAAAAAGAAGATTAATTGATTAAAAATACAATTTTGGGGGTATGGCTCAAAAACTGGAGTCATCATGTCTGAATGAAACATACCAACTTCATTGTATAGTCGTAATTGATCTAGCAAAAAATATGATTAATTGATTTAAAAACATTTTTTGGGATCTGGCTCAAAAACTGGAGTCATTATGTCTGAAATGAAAAGATCGACTTAATTATATAGTCGAAATTGGGTATCGCAAAAAGTAATTACGTAACCACATCAACTCGCTCATTGCACCAGTTTTCATATGATTAAAAAAACACATTCTGTGCAGAATTTTACCACTTTATTGGCGCCCGCATGTCCAGAAGAAACAAACATAATATAAAGTTAACCATCACGATATATTTTCTTAACATAACATTTGCCCAACACTAGTTCTCCAAGAGTCATCAAAGCTGCATACGAAGTTTAATTCAAATGTCTGTATTCCTCGCTTCTGAAGAAAGACAGTAGCTGACCGACACATTCAGACTTAAAAACCACTGAACAAAACACTGAAGACTTTGTACTTGTTGCCATTCCTAGACTTTTTCAAAGCATGAACAATTCTACTACGCAAGAAATAGTAAGGAACTCTTTTGACACTTTGATTCTTCATCTGGAATCAAACGCTGTTCTCAGAAACTTCCTGTATTTCGTGACAGTCGTAAATTCTCTCAGCTCGATCCTTGCTGCAGTTCTCAACTTTGTGATCATTTTGGCTTTTATAAAGACAGCTTCTTTGCGAACTCCCTCGTACATTTTGATTCTTAGCATGGTCGTTTCTGACTTCGCCGTTGGTGTGGTGACACAGCCGGCGTATTGTATTCGTCTTATTGCCTATTTGACAAAGAACCCTTCTATGGCTGAAAGTAGTTCCACGGTGTTCCACCGAACGGCTAACGTGCTTGTAACTGGATCGCTTTTGACGGTTACTTCCATCACTATTGATAGGTTTCTGGCCGTTCACCTTCTTTTGAGGTACCACGAACTTACATCAAAGAAGCAGTACTATGCAGTTGTAATAGTTATTTGGGTTATTAGTTTGTTGTGGAGTTTTGTACTTGCAACACATATAAATTGGGTAGACATTGTAGATCTTTCTTTCACGGGTACTGTAATAGTTCTTGACCTCTATTTGATATATAGAATTGCTATAGAAATTCGTAGGCACTCGGCTCAGATGCAAGCTCAACAGCAGCCACAACAACCCACCATCAATATTGAGATGTATAAAAAAACTGTTATTGTAATGTACTACGTATTTGGTGTATTTCTAGTGTGTTATTTGCCCGGAATGATATTCCTTCTTGTGTATCATGTTCTACGGCAAGCCCACATAAGAATAGGAATAGCAGTATATTATGTAATACATACGGCAAATACACTTGTAATGATGAATAGTACGCTAAATCCATTTATTTATTGCTGGAGAATACAAGAAATACGCAATGCTTTGCTTCAGTTATTGCAGAGACGGTGATGGCATTATATGCTATTGTTCTCATGTAAGATGATGTTAAGTTTGTGCACAAAACACTAAGTATTCGAATAAATGCCTATAAAAAGACTGATTAATAAATGACTCATTTCAACTGTTGTCGTTGTTGTTCTAGTGGTTGTGAAGAAAAGGAAATCAGGAATAAGAAATAGGGTATTTGAGGTAATTTTAATCATATACCAAGACAAATAATGAATAAAAGCAAGGGCGTTCAAACTGTTTATCTCTAAGGTGGAAATATATCAGCAAACAATTGTTGTCGTTCTCGGGGTTCCTTTGGTAAATAAACCGGTCTGACCTGTTTTGAATTCCAGTCCCTTATCGGCCACAAAGCTAGATGGGTATGACAGTTAGCATTATTTTACTAGATTAGCAGTAAGTTTTGATTACATTTTGAAAGTGAAATACTTTTTTCACGGGGAAATACTTATTATATTTCCAAATATGATAATTCAGATGTCCTTATATGGAAGTAGGAGTTGTTTTGCGAACGACAACTTTTTATAAGATATTTATATATATATATATGTTAACAGTCTTGTAAGACAGGATTTCGTGACTGGATTTAGTTCAGTTTGGAAGAGAATATCATACATTTGTCTGGAGATGGATTTTTGACTCCGGAGAGCAAAGTAGAACACACATGAAAGAGTGTCTAATCAGATTGAAGCATTATTGCCAAAAGAGTTGGTTACTGCAAGTCGTGAGCTATCACAGCTGATAAAAGTATTTCTTTATTGATTTCTTTTACTGCAAATGTAATTTACATGTGAGATTGAAGGGGGCAGGGCTTAACATTTTTTTAGTAGCCTTATGGGGTGGGGGGAGGGGCAGGTGGTACCAAAAATGCTTATAAATTAAATGCTTTAACACTCAATGAGACAGGAACGAAATTGGACACCAACAGACTTTTTAAAGGCTTCTTGATGAACTGCAGGTGACAGCTCTGAGTTTACAAATGGTACATCAATTCGAAATGTTGAAAAGGCACGGTCTTGAAACTCTATGATTTGCGCTAAATTGCTTTTAGTAGTTAGCATGGATCTTTATTATCTCCGTAATATGCTGATCTTCATTTAGCATGCCGTATATTTGACATTTGCTTAAAGCTTACATTTGTAGACTGGCACATATAACCAAAACAATTACTGTAGATTTTGAAAACTTATCAGTGAACATATTGTTAACGCATCGGGTGGAATGGCCGTACACTTCCGGTTTCAAAGAGCGCGAATCCAAACTCTTAATGAGATTCAGGTTGTCTTAACAAATTCTATCAGCCTAACATTTCTCTTTTCGTGCAATTTGGTATCAAAAGTAACACTGAAGTAATTGAATTTGAACGCAATATAAAACACAATCTTATTGCGTGTGGCGGCGTCAAACATAAAATTGGTTCATTGTGCTTGACGCCGCCATATGTGATAAGAATATATCGAGCTCAAACTTGATTACGTCAAATGAAAAACATATTCTTCTGGTAGACAGAAGCTAGAAGAATATCATACAAACCGTTTGTCTATAAACATTCTGTTAATTAATGAAATATTTGAGTTCGTACAGCAAATATATCGTAATCATGTTGTTATGATTCAGTGGTTGTGCGCATGCACATGCAAAATGACCATCTGTTTATTGATGTCTTTTTATTATGTCAGAATAAGCAATTCGTAATTGAATAGAACAAACGCTTTTAAAGTCAAAACTCTAAAAGGAAACTACATAGGCACAACAAGCAAATATTAATTAACATTGTTTAGCTGAAAGGACGGAGTGTGCGGACCAAATGGCTCAAAAATGAAAACAAGATAAGGAAAAGCTAAAAATTCAGTTATTAACCATCCAATGCAAAACCGCTCTAGAACTCCCCAAATCGCCCCAACTCAGAAAACTCGCCCCCGCCTACTCAGAAAGTTTCATTAACTATCTATCTTTTATTTCCGAACATTTTTTTAAGTCTAATGAAAAGCGATTTTGTCAGAAACGCTTTTCAAGCTCCTCTAACATTTCTTTAGAAACAAAGAGTTCAGCTACATAGGAATCCCGGTACACTGAAATAAGCGTAAGCACAGTAGATGGGAAACCTGTGTATTCTAAGCATTTGAAACAATCATTTCAAATTTTTTGATTCCGCGCCCGAAAGGAGTACCTTTTTGAGGCTAAGGCTATAGAAAATTTCCGATTTAAGGTATAGAAAAGGGTGGGGAATTCACGACTTTGGGTATAGAAGAGGAATTTTTAGCAGAGCGTATCACTCAAGCACTCGTATCACTCAAGTATCCCCGTACAAATGTTCTGCTAATATCCCCTCTCCCCGGGCTTAGTTCAAAAATATTTCAAGAAATAATTTAGTAAATATCGAAATTATGTTGTTTTGGTTGCGGCACTATTTGATCATGCATGAATTTGCAATATACTTTTTGGTTTCCACTAGATGGATTGTCCACTCCCAGTCGCTGAATATCCGGCGGCCTGTGCAATGACAACCCTACTACTCGCGTCTGCAAACCGAAAAGGCGGGAAATTTACCCGACTAGTTTGATTTAGAAATCAGGCATTTGCATTGTGAGCTCGAGGCAGTTACAATTTTCTCAAATTTATCATTCCAGTTTTTTGATATATTTCAATGTAAAATGGTTCTCAGTCTTTATTTCTTACATAATGATAAAATTTTTATGAACAATGACATTCTCCCTAATTGATGGTATAAAATAACTTTTTTGATTTTTTTGCAAAATATGATGTTAATACTTCAAAACCGATGATGCGCCTTCTCTTTTCATCAAACCTTTTGGCAGCAATCAAGCGCCAATCGACTGCTAACATTTGCCGTAAAAGCGACGGGAAGGAAAAAGGGTTGGGAATTGTTTTCATGATCATTTATTTAGTCAGGTGTTATGACCATGGATTTAAAAGGTCCTTGGATAAATCAAGAATTATTAACCGTGAACTGCTATAACTTCATGTGCAGAGAATTTCATTGAGAACAAAAGACTATCTGACATGAATATGCAGAGGAAAAATTTGTAATTGTAGCTGTAATACAATTTTAGCTTCTTATCGCATTTTGAAGTTTCTCTTTTTTCACTGACCATTCTTAAAATGGTTGAAAATAGTCTAAGATAAGTTTCTTGACAGCCAAGTCAAATGCTAATCACATTGCAAAATTCAATACCGGTATACACCTTACATGTATATTTACATGTATATTAACAGACTTAAACCATCTGGCCACCTTTTCTCTTAATTCTTCGTTTTTCTTTTTCCTGCATGAAGATCATTGTAATGTGCTGTGCTTTAGATATCAGTACAGGTGACAATCAAAAGAACAAGTTAAAATAATTTTGACTGTAGCGACTTAACTTACAAAAATAAAACAAGCCATATTAATGTGGCTTGGCTCGATTTCTAGTGGTATCAGCATGTCAAAACTAGCTGAACCTGTCATTGGTTCATCGATTCAGATCTCATCTATTAACTTAGCACTTATCCTCAGAACTGAGTACATCTGTCAAATGTAATTCCAAAGAACCATGCAGTGGACTTTTAATTTAGCCTATACATTCGAGGGAGTGTCTATACTCACAAAAATAGAGGTTGTGTTCAAACCACTTAGTAGATTACAGTGTATCGCTAGCTGTCACACCGAAACGGAGGGTCTGGATGGGGGTGTGCAAATGTCAGTTGTCAGTTAAATTTTGGCCTTTTTGTCAGTTGTCAGTTAAATGGAAATTAATGATTAACAAAGGCTTTTATTTAATTTATTTCTCATGGCATTTTTTCTTTCTAAGCCAGTTTTACGACCAAAATTCAGCAATTTGACATCCACTTGAACTTTGTCACATGCAACTGTCCCTGGGAGAGATGAGTTATGGAGAAAAACGACTATTTTTTCGGATTTTGGTTGAATTGTCAGTTAAAAGCAGGCTACACAAATGTCAGTTGCCATTTAAATTTTAAGGCATTTGTCGGTTGTCGGTTAAATTTTGGGCCATTTGTCAGTTGTCAGTTAACCCCATCCAGACCCTCGAAACGGCTGTCCAGAACATGAACAATTCTACAACAACGCCGCAAACAGTGACGAACTTGTTTGGGTCATTAATTCTTCTTCTAGAATCAAATGCTCACCTTAGCAACTACCTATGTTTCATCATTGTCATCAATTCAGTAGGCTCGATTCTGGCTGTGGTGTTCAACTTTTTGGTCACTTTTACTTTTCTAAAGACATCTACTTTGCGAACTCCCTCGTATATTTTAATTCTTAGCTTGGCCGTCTTTGACTTAGGCGTTGGTGTGGTAGCGCAGCCTGCTTATTGTATTGAACTTATTGCCTTGATGACGAAGAATCCAGCTTTGTTTGAAATTGGTATAGACGTTTACACACGAACATTTGCCATGCTAGTAATTGGCTCGCTTCTCACGGTCACTTCAATCACTATCGATAGGTTTCTTGCTCTTCATCAACATCTAAGGTACCAAGAACTTGTCACAACCAGGCGATCTTACATAGTGGTAATAACAGTTTGGGTTGTTAGTTTGATATGGAGTATTGTATTCAGAACAAGTAAAAATTGGAAGCTTATTTTCGGCAATTCGTTCACATGTGCTGTAATAATTATTGAGCCTTTTTCTGATGCTGAAAATTTCACAAGTCATTCGCAGGCACCAAGCCCAAATCCATGCTCAACAGCATCCACAACAAACTATAATAAACATGAATAGATACAAGAAATCTGTTAATGTCATGAAATACATCATAGGTGTATTTTTAGTATGTAATTTACCTGGTTTTCTGTTCTTACTTGTCCACCGTGGGCTGAAAAAAGCTGGTATATGGATAGAAATAGCAGCGTTCTATGCTAAAACACTAGCTGTTACACTTGCTTTAGTGAACAGTGCGTTGAATCCGTTTATTTATTGTTGGAGAATGCAAGAAATACGTAACGCTTTGCTTCAATTATTGCGGAGACAATGACGATGATATTGTCGATATTGTATTCAAATTTTCCCATGCAAGCCAGATCAACTTTCATTAGCTAGTCATTCAATATCAAGAGACTATAGTGCTATAGTTTCCCATAATGTCCTGTGAATATACAGTCGTTCTCAAAAACGTTGTGCATTAACATATGTATTGATACTGAAAGAACTGTCACCTGACTAGTCATAATCAGAAGTCGTTCTGTGATAAAGTGAAAGCGTTAGAAGCGTTCAGTATTTTCAAACCACTTTGATATAGACATATCGTTGAATAGAAAATACAATCAGGATTTCCAATATTTGTAATTAAATAGAAAACTATTTCCCTCTGTTAATCACGTCCCAATTTCTTATATGTTTTACTGTCATGCATGAACAAACTTTTTAAGTAAGAAACACAAGGAATACGTAAAGCTTTACTTCCGTAATTGAAAAAACAATGACGTGCAATTGTTCCTATGTAAGATTAACTAAAACAAAATTCCATTTTTTTAATTTAAGTGTTGAAATAAATGTACGTATAAACGAATATTTTCAATCAATGTAGCTATTGATTGTTTCTTCTTCTTCTGCTTCTTCTTCTTCTTCTTCTTCTTCTTCTTCTTCTTCTTCTTCTTCTTCTTCTTCTTCTTCTTCTTCTTCTTCTTCTTCTTCTTCTTCTTCTTCTTCCTCTTCTTCTTCTTTTTTAGTCTTCTCTTCACTTACTGGGGTATCTCTTGAACTTGTTGATACTGGAATGGGAGAATCTGAATAAAAATATGTAGGGATGGGAGACATTTGTACTGTACATTTACTAGTCCATTAATAACACACCTACAAAAAAGTCTCGTTTCTGATTGGCTGCTGGACTGTGGATTTTTTTTCTTGATACTGTGCAATTAATTAATAGGACACACCCGGGAACTTGACATGTACCCAAAAGGCACTTTTTGACCATATTTGGAAAATGAAAATTTGGCCTAAAATATAATTTGTAGCTTTCATTTGTAATTTATCGATCATTATTAGTCGGGCGGCTAGCCCGACTTTAGTTCTACCTTTTGGTCTTCTGTCACGTCGAGTTTAGTCCTCCCATGATGCTTTACGAACTCGACAACAGGGATCCCATTCATGTCTTACGATAGCCACATGCCGATCGAACTTCGAGAAGGGAGCGAATGGAAGATATATGTTTACAAGACTTTTATAGAAGACTTTTTTATTTCGAAGAAATTACCTGCTATAAAGACGCTCAAATCACATACACACCGTCCGTGATAGACCCACACTAAAAGATGTCTATGAGCGTACATTTCGACCCGGGTTGTTTCAAGGACTGTCTAACATGTTCAACATGTCTACTTGTGTCTGATATGGAAAACAAGCTAAAACGAGTTCTCACTAGTTCACACCAGATCGATGATGATCATAGCAAAAATATTTCAAATGACAATACAAATGACAGTGACAAAAATGAAAGTCACAAAATGCTAAGTGATATTTTTTCGAGAGGGCAATGTTCTGTTACGGGTCATTTTGCGTGTTACTGTTCGAATCGAAGCTCGTCTACGGGCCCAATCAATTCAAGCCAAGATAATAAGTATAAAGTGAGGTCGCACTGAGAATCTCTGCAATATATTTGGTTACCCTATGAAAGAAAATTTTATACTATAAAGCGTCAAATACAGTAGACAATGCGGTATCTTCTGTATCTTTGACCGTGATGCAACTAGCTTTTTAAAATCAGTTAGTTTTATAATCATTGCCGCCAACGCTAGCCGTTTGTGATTGTTTGAAAAATTACTCTTACTCAAAGTGCTAAATATTTTGAACTGTCATAGTGTGTGTTCGACACTGATCCTGGAGAATTATGTTTTGTAGTTCAACCGTTGAAGGTCAACTAGCAATGTTCGTCACACAACGCACAAGAGATAGACAAGAAACATTTCATATATCAGAGAAAGCGGTGTACTTTCGTGAGTTTTAGGGGAACAGTTCTGCTAACGTGGATACACCAGCTGTTTTCTGCTCGCAGCACTTAACTTTCTATGTTAACTTAACTTTCAGCACTTAACTTTCTCACGTCGCAAGTGTTTATCTTCGCGCTGCAAACAACAAACAATTTTACGCTCAAGTAGCCCGACTTCACGCTTCATTAGCGTCTAGTTATAGTATATTTTGCATTTTTTATGACTTCAGTTGGACATCCCAAAGTGCAACTTCATACTCTGAAAAGAAAGTTTACGGTCAGCTCCAAATGTGGAGTTCTCAAGGCAAACAACGGATTCACAAAGCATTTTATTGCTCTTTCAGCTACTTTAAACCACATTCAGAACAAATAAAGAAACAACGTATTTAGTATTCTACCTAAGCGCTTGTATTTATTTGAATTTTTTTAAATAATGACTGTCTGTTTACAAGTATGCTGTAAAATTGCTTCGCATTCGAGGTCACGATTCAAGCGTTTCCTTACCAGAAAATTGCCCTGGCATGGGCTCCGATCTTCACAATTTAGTCAGTTACTTTGAACTAAAATTCTGTTTCGTTTGGAACATGATATGATTTGATCACTATAAGATGGGATGGGAAATTTTCCCGCCATTTTTGAAGGATGATATCATTAACAAATATGGTCATAAAACGCTTGTTTTGCTCATCTGAATATTCCGGAGCATGGTGCCAAAGAAATGTATTGTTGTTACACGTTTCAACCCCTTATGAGTTTCTGGTGACGCTTTTAAAATATGTATTCAGTTCGTAAATTAGAAATATAAAGAATGTATATATATTGGAAATTGACGTTTTTATTGACAAATTGCGAAAACACACATATTATAAGCGTCACTTCTCTAAATCGAAGGCATGAATTACGTTATTTACCCAGATGGATTCAAAAAATATAGTATAGTTGTTATGCATGTCACATACTAAATTTGAAGCAAATAGCCGAAATCTTGACTGGTCCATTTTTACTTCTAAAAAGCTTAGCTTCAGGCTGAATATTTTTTGGTTGATTTGTATGTGTTCATTGAAGTGCCAAAGTTAGTTCCTGGGTGCACTGAAGCGCTTGAGTTTAAAGCGGGACTGTGATCAAATTCGTTAGACACTGAATTCAGCGGAAACTTCGCTAAATGATTCTTCATGAGTCCCGCTTTAATTCATTCAAAAAGATGACAGTAATTTCTGGCCATGTAAATTATGTCAAATCAACAGAGTCCGACACCTGTTTACGAAAGATGCCTATCTAGTTATTTTGAACTCTTTGGTATTCAGTAACAGTGAAAATGATAAGTAATCTATGTGATCATTAAACGATAGGTAACTATCAAATATCACTCCCAAACCTTTGCAAGAGGGCGATGGAAATAACTCTTTGCCAAGGAAGGAGATAGTAGTATCACTCAGTCTTCCAACCGTCTTGAGCCAATAAAGAGTATGAACTTTCTCTTATGAGGATTGATAAGCAGCCGACTAGACGCACGACCCTATTTCTGTGGGACTATGGGGCAAAGGGTGACCAGTATGGGAACACTTCATCTCATAAATACACGAAGTCAAGACGGATGGTGCACCTCTTTTCATCAAACTTTTCGACAGCTATCAAGCTCGACTACTAACGTTTGGTGTAAAAGTGACGGCAAAAAAGGGTTGGAAATTGTTTTTATGATCATATATTTAGTCAGGTGTTATGACCATGGATTAAAAATATATATTCTTAAATCAATCAAGAATTGTTAATCATGAATTGAACTTCTATAACTTTACTATGTGCATAACATTTCATTGAGAACACGGTCTGACATGAATATGAAGAAACAAAGCGTGTACATATAGATTTAAAACAATTTTAGCTTATTATCGAATTTTGAAGTTTCTCTCTCTCTCTCTTTTTTTAAATTCTTAATATGTTGAAGATATTTTAAGTCTCTTGACTGCCGAGTTGGAAATTCACGTTACATATATACTCACATTATATTGAAAATTTAATACCGGTAAGCACTTTACATGTAAATTAACACTTGAATCATCTGGCTTCTTCTTCTTCTTCTTCTTCTTCTTCTTCTTCTTCTTCTTCTTCTTCTTCTTCTTCTTCTTCTTCTTCTTCTTCTTCTTCTTCTCCTCCCCTTTTTTTCTTTTTCCTGGATGAAGATTTTTGCGACAGTACGTAATGTGGTGTGCTTTAGTAGAGATCAGTTGAGGAGCCATGCACTCGAAAGAAAAGGTTATAAAAGATTTTGAATGAATTAAGAGGCTTATCATTAATGAAGAGGCTTATTTTTTAATAAAGACGCTTATTAAAAAAATAGCCATATTAAATATTGATTTAGTTTGGTTCGACTTCTGGTTGGGTCAGCATGTCAGAACTAGCTAAACCTGTCATTGGTCCATCGATTTCAATCTCATCTATTAACTTCGCACTTATCCTCAGAACTGAGTACAAGCTAGTACATCTATCAAAAC
The DNA here is from genome assembly GCA_029948255.1 of Telmatactis stephensoni. Taxonomy (NCBI): domain Eukaryota; kingdom Metazoa; phylum Cnidaria; class Anthozoa; order Actiniaria; family Isophelliidae; genus Telmatactis; species Telmatactis stephensoni. The sequence goes on along the minus strand of JALIZF010001023.1, from coordinate 50,914 downwards.
ACACTCGAGTGGAGTCGTACGAATTCTAAAGGACCCTGAAGTGGAAGTTCAATTTCGCCAACCCATTTGAGAGTGTCTGCACTTACGTACAAGCGAGGAGTTGTGAACCACTCAGTGGTTTACAGTGCAAAGTAATCACACCGAAACGGCTGTCCAAAGCATGAACAATTCTACAACAACGCCGCAAACAGTGACGAACGACTATGAGTCATTAATTCTTCTTCTAGAAGCAAATGCTCACCTTAGCAACTAGTACCTATGTTTCATCATTGTCATCAATTCAGTAGGCTCGATTCTGGCTGTGGTGTTCAACTTTTTGGTCACTTTTACTTTTCTAAAGACATCTTCTTTGCGAACTCCCTCGTACATTTTAATTCTTAGCTTGGCCTTCTCTGACCTGGGCGTTGGTGTGGTGACGCAGCCTTCTTATTGTATTGAACTTATTGCCTTGTTGACGAAGAATCCTGCTTTGTTTAAAATTAGTGCGATTGTATATGTTGGAACCTTTCTTGTGGTTGTAGCTGGTTCGCTTCTCACGGTCACTTCGATCACTATCGATAGGTTTCTTGCTCTTCACCTACATCTGAGGTACCAAGAACTTGTCACAACCAAGCGGTCTTACATGGTTGTTATTACAATTTGGGTGGTTAGTTTGTTGTGGAGTTTTGTACTTGTAAATGTTACAAGTAAAACTTTGATGGTGCTTGTTGTCCACAATTTTCTCACGTGTGCTTTAATAATTCTTGACCTTTATTTGATGATGAGAATTTCACAAGTCATTCGCAGGCACCAAGCCCAAATCCATGCTCAACATCAGCCACAACAAACTACAGTGAACATGAATAGATACAAGAAATCTGTTAATGTCATGAAATACATCATGGGTGTATTTCTAGTGTGTTATTTGCCTGGTTTCTTATTCTTACTTGTGCTCCGTGGGCTAACGGAAGCCGGGACTAAAATAGGAATAGCATCGCTTTATGCTCAACCATTAGCTTATACACTTGTTATGTTAAACAGTGCATTGAATCCATTTATTTATTGTTGGAGAGTAGAAGAAATACGTAACGCTTTGCTTCAGTTATTGCAAAGACAATAACGATGATGTTATATTCAATTGTTCCCGAAAGGCTCATTCTGATATCAAGAGACTAAAGTACTATGGTCTCTTTTCAATATACAATCCTTCTTAAAGAGGTTGTGCATCAACATATGTTCTGATGTCCATATGTTCTGGATGAACTGCCACTGCACGTCTGGACTAGTCAGAAGTCATGCTGTGATGAAGTGACAGCGTAGAAGCACTTACTTCGAATCGATTTTGATATAGACATATTATTGAATAGAACAAACAATCAGGATTTCTAATATTTGTAAAGAGAAAACTATTTCCTATGTTAATCACGCGAGGGAAATAATGCTTTATCAATAAACAAGGATACGTAACGCTCTTCTTTCGTTCATTATTGCCGGCAAAGCCAATGAAAATGATATTGTGTGCAATTGTGCTTTTGTACGATTAACTCAAACAAAAATTCCATTTTTCTAATTTAAATGTTGAAATAAAGGTATATGAACGACAAAAAAATGTCCAATATTTATGCAAATCAATGGATTGGGCATAAGTTTAGTGTTCTGTTCACTTGCTAGGATATTTCTTTAACCTGTGCATGTGGATACTGGATTGGGCGAAGCTAGATAATTATATGTGGGATTGGATATATTTTTGCAGTACATTTATTCCATAAATAGTACACCTACAAAAAAGTCTCGTTTTATCTTTCATAACCCTTTGCTAGCCATTCAATATCAAGAAACTAACCATAGTCTCACATAGTCTCTTGTGAATATAAGGTCATTCTCAAAAACGTTGTGAATCAACATATGTTTTGATACTGAAAGAACTGTCACCTGACTAGTCATGATCAGATCGAGGTCGCTCTGTGATGAAGTGAAGCGTTAGAAGCGTTATTTTCAAACCATTTCGATATAAACATATCGTTGAATACAAATTACATCAGGATTTCCAATAATTGCAAATAAAAACTATTTCACTCTGTTAATCACGTGCTTGTTTCTTAAGTGTTTTAATGTCATGGACAGGAAATTGTCGCACCCTTATATTGCCAAAATCACTATCGATAAAACACTTTGGGCCATCTGGGCTGGCAGCTGGTAAATGTTTCTGCTATTGGCGGAAAGTATGTTTCTGATTCTTCTTCTTTTCACAAACGTTTGCGATTCATAACTGTGTTGTGTGTTTCAGAGGTACATTCATCAACTGTTCGAAACAAAACTTTCAAAACAAACGTTTTTGCCTTTCAAATGAAAATTTAGCTGGATTTCCATTCTACTGATGTCAACATATGTCAAGACTTAAACAGTTATTGGCCCACCTGGATCTCATCTAGTAGCTTAAAATTGGTTTCTCTAATAAAAAAAAATATTACAATCTGTAAAACCACGCTGAGAGTTAATGCAAAAAATTCCCAAGGACTTTCAGTTCGGCGGTGAGTGTGTTTTACGATTGCAAAGAAAAGGACATTAAACGAGAACGTTCAGTTAAACCATTACCAAGGGTTTTTTTTTTCAAACTGATAGCGGCCTAAAGATTTATATATATATATAATCTTTGTGTGTATTATCTCATTTTGAGCAGTCAAAAACTAACGTTTTACCCATGAATAGCCGCTATCTCATGTATATATCCGGCTTGGAGAATATCACAGTCACCGAATGAATTTACGTTTTTATCATTTATTTTGGATATCTTACAATGCTTCAATGGCCATATGTGTAGGATTAAGAAACAACTTAGTGAAAACGCTGATACTGAATTAAGTAAGAAAAAAATAAATCGAGGGAATCTTACGTTTTCTAGCTTTTTACAAATATAAGTGAAACGATAAACAAAAGATGACAAGGCGCACCTCTATCAACTTGACCTAAATTCATATTTCTCAAAATCGTGAGACGCAATTTTGTTGTACTTTTCCAAACGAACAGTTATTAAATGTGTCGACAATATGAGCTCAAAAAAAGCTCTGTCTGAGTCCTAAAAGTAAGGTTGTCGACCAAGTAAACTGAATACTTGGAATTGTTTACTTCATTGATGTATAAAAGTTCAAGCGCGTTTTATTCGAAAACGCTTCCATAGAAATCTTTGGAACTGAGTAAGAGTGCATAACTTGATCTAAATTTTATGAAACAATCAATGAAGTTTTGTACAAAACTCTAACTTTTCTAAAAAAAATCAAGTTTATCAAAATCGCCATGCCGCCACTATAAATTATTGAAAAGTCCGATAAAAATGATTTAAACGTCAAACGAAACTTTAATCTATCCCTAGACTTGCTGTGGAATTTTTTTTTAATTAAGGGTTTTTTGCTGCGACGCATTTTGCGTCAAACAGCGCGCGGAGGTGCGCCTCAAACAAAACCCAGTCGAGCCACTTTAATCAAAGCTCTCTGAAATTTACATTTTGTCTCGAGCAGAAACGTGCTTGAAAACACGTTCACAAAAAATGCTTTAGATCATATGTAGGGACTACAAGCCATACACTACGTCATGGGTGTATATACCTATTTCAATTAATGTTGTCAGCAAAAGCTTACGCGACTCACCCGAAAGGGAGTATGGGTAGAAATGGTTAAAGCTATAAAATTACACAAATCAGTCATACGACAACTCAAAATAGCTTACCTTGCCCTTAAACACTAAAGAACTTCACTTGTTGGTGCTAAAATCAAGACTAAACCTAACTGAGAGAGTAATTTTTTTTGCCTACTACCCATACTCCTTTTCGGTCTTATCGCGTAGGCTTGAGACCTCTCGTACGACAACCTTTTTTGAAACAGGTGTATCTAGTTCATTATTCGGTTCACCAGGGAATCGAAGCCAGAATCAAAATGGAAACAATGCAATCTTATATGCAATATGTTTAGCTAGTATGATGGCCTACGTGCATGCTTTCGATCATACTGCTTTCCTTGGCACTCTGATTGGCCTCATTTAATTAAAACATTATGAGGACGATCGGAAGCGCCGTTTAGGTTCTTGGTTTTGTGTCATTTTTTGAAAAGGACCAATTTTAAAGGTTGCCCCACGCATTGCATGAACTCCGGCGGTCTGAACAACGCCAGTTGATCGGATTTCTGTTTATCTTATTGCATCACATTCAACGAATAAGCAGGTTCTTGTATTTTAAATCTGCTTCCTAAAATCGACAAAGAAGAACCAATGTTTAAAGTTTAAAAGATATATTCTAAACTTAAACTATGAGGCAATATGGTCGAGTGGTCTCAGCGTCGACAGTCTCGTAATCCGGGGGTTTCGAGTTCTTGTTCTGGCCTCTAGTTGAGGTTCGGAATTTATTCTCCGCGATTAAATACTTGTAAATAACCAACTTGTTTGCCTCCCGCCAGTTTGGATTCTTAGCCAATTCTGTTTATTTCATTTGTATTTCTTTAGTTGTGATTATATATTTGAGTGGAGAAACTGTAAACTATCACTAAATGCTCTTCCATTGCTATAAACAGAGTATTTAATTTTAAGATTTTAATTTTATAAAATAAACAGTTATTATACACTCGTGCTAATTGATCTTTGCCACACATTATTGCCAAAAGCAGTTTGTTAACTTGAGATCGATTTAGTCTACGTTCATACTAATCCGGGTTAATTTGAAAACGACCTTTTTTATCCATTTTCGCACCTTAGAAAAAAGAAAAACGCTCTTTTAGTGTGGACGGAAGTCTTAACCTTAGCAAAAACTGATGCATTTTCAAATTTATGTGAATAGGAGTGCACGTTACCTCATTATTTTCTGGATTAGCTTTTAGGTTTGGAAATGGTTGAGTGGGCCAGGTCGTCCATTTCCTTCATAATAATAATAATCTTTATTGAGGATGCCAACATCATATATATGGTTTACAGAAGGGTCCTCGCTTCTGTACACTGTCTTCCTTCTTGTAAAAATTCATTCGGTGACTGTGATATACTACAAGCCGGATCTATAATAATAATAATATTTTATATAGCGTCAATATCCTTTCGTTCAACAACGCTTTACAATTCTTGAAAAATATACATGGGCTTGCTAATCAGTCATGGGTAAAACGTTAGTTTTTGACTGCTCAAAATGAGATAATGCAAACAAAAATTATATAAGTAGTCACAAGAGACCATAATACTAAGAGAGCGAAGCTCAGTATTGATGTCTGTGCCATGTTCGTGGCGGCTAAGGCTATTTTTAGTAACTTCGCCATCGCGCGCGCAAGGCTCTTAAACAATAGAATTCAAACGGTCCCGTCCGCGCGCACGTCAAAAATCAAATTCTATTGGTTGAGGGACTTGCGCGCGCGACTGGCGAAGTTACTAAAAATAGCCTTAGCCGCCACGAACATGGCACAGACATCAATACTGAGCTTCGCTCTCTTAGTATTATGGTCTCTTGTAGTCAGTGCTGATTACATTTCTGTTGGCACGGTGTCGGTGAGTCAGAGGCTGAGCTTGTAATCATTTTGTAATTACAGTATTAAATATGACCCCACGGCTGTCAAGTTCAATAGTTTTTTTTACTAGAGAATCGTTTATCCATCATAGCTACTGCTTTTTTATCTTTTGATCGTCAAGGAAATGATTGACACCCAGAAATATCGTTTCTTATTACACTTAATTAAAGAGCTCGCTCTTTACAAATTGTCTTTACAACATCCACAAATGAATTCTCCGCACAAAATTCTATGGCAACTACGTTACCTTTCTCCTAAACTTGATATGCACTATACGGTATATTTGTAATTCCTGGCTTTCAATTCTAAAGGGAAGGCTCATTATTTCCACCCGTAAATAAAGGACAAAAATAGAGTTCAAAGGCCTGCGAGCGTTCACAGTCGGTACCGGTAGACGATGAACAACTCTTCGTTACAACATGAAGGAAAAAACAATTCTGATGTTTGGATTCTTCTTCTGGAATCAAATGCTCACCTGAGCAACTACCTATATTTCTTGGCTATCATAAATTCTCTCAGCTCGATTCTGGCTGCAGTTCTCAACTTTTTGGTCATTTTGACTTTTGTTAAGACAGCTTCTTTGAGAACTCCCTCGTACATTTTAATTCTCTTCTTGGCCGTCTCTGACTTTGGAGTTGGCGTAGTGACGCAGTCAGCATACTGTATTCATCTTATTGCCTGGTTGACAAAATATCCTTCTGTATATGAAAGTAGTTTCATCATATTCAACCGAACGTTTAACGTGCTAATGATTTGTTCGTTTCTCATCGTAACTTCCATCACTATCGATAGGTTTCTTGCTCTTCGCCTACACCTGAGGTACCAAGAACTTGTCACAACCAAGCGGTCTTACAAAGTCGTAATAACAATTTGGGTAGTTAGCTTGTTGTGGAGTTTGGTACTTGCAACAAACAAAAAATGGTTGCGCTTTGTCGATAATTTTTTCTCGTGTGCTGTTATATTTTTTGATGTTTATCTGATGCTAAGTATTCCTCGCAGTATTCGCAGACACTTAGCACAAGTCCATCCTCAACAACCGATACAACAACCAACTATGAACATGCAACGATACAAGAAATCTGTCAGAACCATGTACTACATCATGTGTGTATTTCTAGTGTGTTATTTGCCTGGTATCATATTTGTGTTTGTGAACCATGTGCTTGAGGCGACTGAAAATAGAATAGGAATAGCAGAATACTATACAGGACATTCAGCTCTTACACTTGCTATGTTGAACAGTGCATTGAATCCATTTATCTATTGCTGGAGAATACAAGAAATACGTAACGCTTTGCTTCAGTTACTGCGGAGACAATGATATTGTGTGCATCAGTTTATAACTTTTACCATGTAAGATTTACTATCAGTTTATATTTCCAAAATGAATCGAAATGAAAAGAAGAAACTTACAGATGATTATTTTGTTTACAGCGGAGTACCGGCGGCAAATTAAAGTTCATTTTCTTAAACGTCTTGATTGACATTAACTAGCATCTTTTTGTATACCACCTTGAATTAATTTCTTATCTTCTATCAAGTTTTGGCCTCAGGCTTTCTACGTAGTCAGTATGTACATTCAAATGACATTTCACTTAAATTCGAGTATTAACTTCCCGCTTGTTAGGAATTTAATAAAACCCTTATCGATAGGTAATGTAAAAATCTACTGATTTTTGCGAAATGAGAAAGTGAGGTAAGTATCATCTGACATTTGTTTAATTTCGTCTTGAATGCGAATATGGCAACCAAAACGGTTTTAAAATTAAAGAATGGAATTGTCACTCAGAAAGATGTTAGTAATAAATGTATGCTTCATCGAGACGGAGTGTGAAGTTGTTTAAGTTTTTCCCTTTTCTTATAACTATAATATGACCCAAAGACATTGAAAACTTCAGGACGTTTGCGGGAAATGTTCAGCGCACTTTTACTGCGCACGCTAGCGCGCACTACTTAACTTCAATAAATCCAAAATGGCGGCCTAAAATTTAATTTTTCGGTACTTAAGGTGCGGTAATACGAGCAACAAAATCACTCAACTTGTCTGGCAACATTGCTGCGAAGCGAGTTGAAGAGCGATGCTGCCCGTTTTACCACCCGAGAACAAACTTGTCTCGCAACAAAATTATTGTTGCAGGTTGAGAGAATCCTGTATTCTCATTGGCCCCTAAAATCATTTGCTGCAACACAAGTTGAGCCGAGGTGGTAATACGAGCAACATTTTAAAATTTTGTTGCAAGAAGTAGAACGACCTTCTACTTTCCGCAACAAAATTTCTCAACCTGCAACAAACTATTTTGTTGCGAGACAAGTTTGTTTTCGGGTGGTAAAACGGGCAGCATCGCTCTTCAACTCGCTTCGCAGCAATGTTGCAAGACAAGTTGAGTGATTTTGTTGCTCGTATTACCGTACCTTTACTCTTTTTTTCGATTTTTGAAATGGAAATGACTTTTAAAAAAGGAAATTAAAAAAAAAATAAAAAAAGAAATTTGACCGAGAAAACAAAAAGAAACCCTTCAGGATGAAAATCTGAAGAAAAAAGAATGGAAAAGATTCTACTGGATCCAGTCTCCTCTCGGTATCGATCGGTATTCAAGATGGCGGCCAGATTTTCAAACTGTACGGCTCAATATCTCGGCAACGATTTCTTTCAAACTTCTATAACATATGTAAAAGTGATAAAAATCCTAGGTGTACATGTTGGGGAAAGAGCTACACGAAATTTACCAAAAAATTCAACCTCAACATTCAATCGAATTCCATAAAATTTTGTTACATCGCGCGGATCAAAAGCCGCATAAAAAATTTCCTTCTCCAGTCATTGGTTTTAGCCAGAAATTTTACAGATAGAACAATTCGTATTTTGATATGCTTTTTATTGAGCTCAGTTTATTTTCACAATCGTATAAATGCGTTTAATTCACGCTTTATGATTCGCTAGCCGCGCGCGTCTTTTCTTCTCGACATGCATTACTTTGTGAGTATATAGCGGAAAAACAAATACAGTGACCCCTTTTTAATTTTATTTTTTGAACAAGTATATGTTATAGTATGCCCAGCAAAAAAAAACAACAACGATGACAACGACAAAATCTAGGTGCAGCTTCATTTGCCCGCGAACGTCCTTAAGGTTCTTTAATAAATGATTTCTTGAATAATCCAGCATTACAATTGCTAAGTGCTTACTTAATAAACGAGAACAGGTAGTCATAATCATACAGAATTCTACACAAGAAATTAGTAAATAAACCTTTGTAAATGTGAATTTCTAATAGTTCTAACATTATTTCCCGAAAACTATAGGTTAATTACAAAATTTGAAATCACTTCTGTAAATTGCTATATCTATAATTTTCTATTTTTAGCCTACCGCGTGTCACTAAGTTTTTTTATTGAGTTTATTTTTGCTGGAGAGCAATTGTTTGGCGTTTTGCGAACTATACAATTTTTCGATAGCAAAAATACTTTTTCTTGCAAGTAATCTGGGTTAATCGTTGCGCAAAATCAAAACCCGCAAAAACTAAGTGCCACACTGTATATTGTGGTTGTTGACAATCAACATCGATATAGACGACTTTCAAAAATGGCGGCTCATTGTTCACGAGAACGAGGCCAGAAAGGCCTCTAAATTGTCATGGCATCAAATGAGTCTAAGTCTATCCTGTAAAATGCACAGAAAATAGTTATTTCAAAAGGAAGAGGAACACATCATCTTTGATAGCAATAGACGTGTCGCCACGCTTATTTTCTGATAACAAGGCCTTTGTGGCCTCGTTCTCATGCATGTATTAGGCCGCCATTTTTGAAAGTCGTCAATTGACTATCTATATTTAACAATTATTCTCTGAACTGGAGGTGAATAGCGATTTACCGAGACGCGAAGTAAATTTTCCTAAAACCGCTATTCACCGACAGTAAAGAGAATAATTGTTTTAGTATATACCAACTCCACAACCCAACATTAAATTTACATTATTTTTAGAAATGTCGACTTATTTTTGAAATATTAACAAAGTGTGGCAAAGTGCGCGAAAGTTTATAATCTTCGTTTGCAGACTCTCAAGGAACACGTTTGGTCTCTACAAATACTGTCAGTAGCTGCGGTCTTTACTGAGACGTCTGTTTGCCTCAGTAAATTCTGGAAAACTTGTGTTTATTATTGACAAAAGTTGAAAAGTGCTGTCATTGAATTTTCTTTTGATTGCGAATAAAATGGCAATGAAATTAGGTTTGAAATTGCTTAGTTTTTTTCCCCTTTGATTAGCACATGTTATGAATTTGACCAGATGTTGTTCTCAAAGTCATTAAAAGGGTTCTTTAATGAATGATTTCTTGAATAATCCAGCATTACTTATTATGAATACGAATTGCTAACTGAAGTTAAACGAGAACAGATGGTAATAATCATGCAAAGTCCTACACAAGGAATTTGTAAATGTACAATTTGTAAACATGAAAAGATAGTTCTAACATTATTTCGAACAATAGTTCTAACATTATTTCTCGAAAAGGCTCTAACTTCTTTCAACATTTATAATCACTTCCACAATTTCCTATCATTTTTAATTTCCTTTTTTTTTTCTGGATTTAATTTTGGCAGATTAATGATTGTTTTGCGTTTTGCGAGAATACAATTTTTTGATTGCAAAAAAGCCTAGTTTTTCTTGCTGGAATTAATCTTTGCAATTGTCAACTTTAACTGTCAATAATAGACGAAAAAACGCAGGATTACAAATGTCCTTACCAGTTGAGTATACCAGTCAAGAGCCTGCTATGCAATCATATATTATGTCAAAAGTAGAGTTTTTGCAGGAACTTTTCGCAGATCACGAAAAAAAGCACAAACAGTTGCAAAAATTAAAACGCGCAATTTAAACTAAATGGACAGTGTACTGTGTTCCTTGTAAACCCAACAAAATAACTTCGATATCGCGTTCCTTCATTTTGTAATATTAATAACGGTAAAACACCCTTGACAGCATGTCTTGTCCACGTTATCATGGCTTACCATGGAGCTTTAAGGGGGGTGGGGTAAGGGGTTCGGGTGCAATTACAAAACTACTCTAGTAAACTGTTAACAACAAGCCAGATTTGCTTTATGACTTGAGAATTATTTCTGGAAAACCTTAAACTTCTCCGATTGAATCTTATGCAAAGTTTCTCTTTCTCGACTTTCATTAGACGGTTAGGCAAATTCTAAGGCTTTGACATATTAATTGGAAATTTTCATGCCCTCATATTGCAAAAATCAATAATAAAAACTGATAAAAACACCTGTTTCCCACTTTCTTTCTCTCTTTTAAAGTCTCAGGCGACTTCGACACCGCGTCTCACTAAACTTTAAACAGAGTGCGAATAATGCGTTAAACCGATATTTTAACGATGGTCCCAATGGTACATGGATATCATGCCAAATGACATGCTAAAAAATATTTTCCAGTAGTTGAGATAATAACCTTCAAATGTGTCTTAAAACATGGATAGCGTCTTTCCTTGCCTAGAGATTTTTACCTGAATTCGACCCATCATGTTTTCTTCAACTTTTATTATTAGTAATTCAAAACATATAATTTTTAATATATTTTAATAAAAAGTAATTCAAAATGTTTTTTGAACTAGGTCATCAATTAAATATGAGACATATTTTGACTGAGGTACGATGTACGTACCTCTGTAATTCATCGAAGTTTTAAGAACATCCATCAAAAGTTTGTTTATGTGCCTACTGAGTGTTTTGAAATCGCCAGAAAGCCCGTTCATCAAACCTGGGGAATCGGCTTATAAAATTTACAAATACCCCACTGGGCCTCGCTTGATTAGACAAAACTTATATCGTTTACTTACCGTCTGGTGATAAAATTTTCCAATTTTACCAGTATAAGATCATATTATGTATAGTTCAAAACTAAAAAAAAACCCACACAATTTGTATAAATTAAAATGACTTCGAAGGTCCCCTGAGAGCTTAGTTTATTTCCCATGCTATTGGTGTCAATATGGCAACAATGGTAAAAGTAACTAGTAGAGTCCAATTCGCGATCTGCAATAATTCCTCACAGCTGGATTCCAACTTGTTTATTCTAAGTAGTAACTGGGTGACACGAAATCTTGTTACCAATTAATCATAACTAACATTTGCAAGAAAAAAAAAAGATTTTGACTGATAGACTTTGCTAACTTCATGCTTCACATTTGGGAAATATCCTCTACATCGATGTAATTAATTTAGTGCATGATTTGAGTGCATTTGAGTGCATGATCAAGTCGTTTCAAATGTATGAAATATATCTATTAAATAGGACAAAATAAAAGAGCTCTCTCCACCAATCAGATTCAAGGAAATTGTAATAGTTAAAATTGAAAATGTCATCGATCAAAATCTCCTTCTATAACTCAGCAATTACCCTTAGAATCTTTAAACCTATCCAAACGCTCTCGAGTGAAGTCTTAACAATTTAGTTTGAAGCGGAGTTTTCACTTGCTGGACTCAATTTAGAGAGTGCCTTCAGTCACATACAAAAAGTGAAAAACAAAGTTACGGGGCTCATACCTATCCCAGCTCATTTGAAACTTTTCCAAAACATGAACAATTCTACAGCACCAGAAATAGGAAGAAACTATTTTGACTTTTTGGTTCTTCTTCTAGGATCAAATGATCACCTCGGCAGCTACCTGTACTTCTTGACGGTCGTAAATTCTCTCAGCTCGATTCTGGCTACAGTTTTCAACTTTCTAATCATTTTGACTTTTGTCAAGACAGCTTCTTTGCGAACTCCGTCGTACATTTTAATTCTTAGCTTGGCCTCCTCTGATTTGGGAGTAGGTGTAGTGATGCAGCCGGCATATTGTATTCAAGTTATTGCATGGTTAACGAAAAACCTTTCATTGTATGAAAAGAGTTTCATGATATGGCAACAAACGTTTAGGGTGCTAATAACTGGTTCGTTTATCACCATAACATCGATCGCTATCGACAGGTTTCTTGCTTTTCATCTACGCCTGAGGTACTCACAATGCGTCACAACCAAGCGGTCTTACATAGTTGTAATAACAATTTGGATGGTTAGTTTGTTGTGGAGTTTTGCGCTTACAGCGAATAAAAACTGGGTGCACATTGCCTATTTTTCTTTTACATGTACTGTCATATTTATTGGGCTTTATTTTATGCTAAAAAGTTCACAAGGAATTCGTAGACACTTAGCGCAGATTCAGACCCAACAGCAACCACAACAGCCAACTATGAACATGCAACGATACAAGAAATCCGTCAGGACCCTGTACTACATCATGGTTGTATTTCTAGTATGTTATTTACCTACTTTTGTCTTTGCCCTTGTGTATCATGGGCTGAAAGAAGATGGATTTAGAGCAATTGGAATAGCAGCGTCTTCTGCTGGACATTTAGGCCGAACACTTGTTATGTTGAACAGTGCATTGAATCCATTTATTTATTGCTGGAGAATACAAGAACTACGTAACGCTTTGCTTCAGCTATTTCGGTGCTGACAGTGACAGTAACATTACGGTCGTTTAAGGTAAACTCATGCTTGTGCAGTTGTAAAATAATGTATTTAGCGTCTTTGCAATTTAACAGTTTTCGGCCTGAAGATTTACACTTTGCCATATGAAATATAATGTACAGTCAATTGCATTAAGACTAGTCTTTCCATACAAAGTAGGGTTATAAACAAACAATCCCACCTGATTTTTGGTCATTGAATGGCCCTCTGTTTATTAAGCATTACTTAAATGTTGAAAAGTCTATTTTGTCATTTTTTCATACCTCGAAGAAATTATCATATAATTGAAAAGCTTCTTTCAACCATTAGAGCATCAAAAAAGAAAAGAATATCAAGTATCTAGACTCTGTTAATAATTGATAGCAATCTAAATCGAAAATCTTAAGTAGTCTACGTAGCCAGTAAAGCTAAAGACTATTTCAACTAATTTTTAGAATATGCCTAGAACTCTTGCTAAAAATCGAGTGATATGATATATGAAAAAGGGAATATATGATATATGATATGTGAAAAAGGGAATTCTTTCTCCATGTTCCGTCTGTTTTGGTTGCTAGGCAGCAATTCGGCTGAATTGTACTGTGAAGGCCATAAAATATTATAGCGATTACACTATTGGAAAGTTTTTTAATTGGAAATGATTTTTGCGGTGATATTTTTTAGTTTGATTCGAGCTAGATCATATCAGGAGAGGGGGAATCAATGTTGTAATTTTGTTACGTTATATTGTGTGAGCATTAAATATTCAAACTTCGTGCACAGTACAAAATTCTGGAAGCTGATTGGTTCATCAGTGTCCAGTAACGGGCTTTACAGAATGGTTTTCATGATGCATTGAGCTACCATTAGCCAGATGATAACTAAATATAGACTAGGCGCAAAACTGAAAAAGTCGATCGCAAAATGTGTAGAAGGCATTTTGGGGTAGAGGCTGGTAACATAACTATTCTAAACTAATTTTTCATGCTAATCCGAATATGACAGTTACCAAGACGTATTCTGCAATCTTATACGTGTAAATGACGTATTTTGTAAATTGCTACAGTCATTTCATACTAACAGCTTTTTCATGTAATTCCAAACATTCCCAAACTTAAAAACAATTACCATAGCTGGAAAGAGCACATCAAAATCAGTAAAACTGTAAAAGTTTAATTTGAAGGATATAAGTCGAAAAATCAAGGAGATACGAATTTTCAAAAATCGAAATTTGTTTGTATCTCTTGCATAACTGTAAGTGTTTTCATACAAAATTTCGTTTTTTGAAAATTCGTATCTCCTTGATTTTTCAACTTATATCCTTCAAACTTTACAGCTTTACTGATTTTGATATGCTCTTTCCAGCTATGGTAATTGTTTTTAAGTTTGGGAACTTTTGGAATTACATGAAAAAGCCGTTAGTATGAAATGACTGTAGCAATTCACAAAATACGTCATTTACACGTATAAGATTACAGAATACGTGTTGGTAACTGTCATATTCGGATTCAGCATGAATAATCAGTTTAGAATAGTTATGTTACCAGCCTCTACCCCAAAATGCCTCCAGATACTGATCTGATTTTTCGAAAATGCGCCTAGTCTAATATTACGAGCTACCGACGTAACATTGGAAACAATTGAGAATCATATACAATGTAGTTTACTTGCGTTTGTTCATTACTTTTGACAATAAGTTGACATTAAGAATCATATGTGATATAATGATGTAATGATAAACCTTTATTTCAACGCGATGATGATTAAAGCTTATGGTGTCGTGCATAAAATGAACTTACAAAATACTAAAAATTAAACTAATAAAAATATATAAATATATATAAAAGTGTATTTAAAATTACATTTAAATCATTCATAATATTCAAAGTCACTCTTTTCAAATCCAGCCAAAACGTCACTAGTACTGATTTTAATGATTAAAATTAAAATCTCTAAAAAATTCTTTGTTTGTTATTCATTTTAGTAAACTCTTAAGACTTAGATATCCACAGTCTTCATTATCATTAACTAAATTCCACAATACTGACTCTCGATATTCCAGCGAATTCGTCATGTATTTTGTGTTAATTAAATCTAGCCTCCTCCTCAGGCAACACTGTTTACTCAGTCTCGGGTGTTGGGCTTCCTGTTTAGGTTAAAATAACCGTTACAAAGGAAGCCCAAGGAGGCATAATAAGGAGTTGCCTGCGGAGGAGGCTATGTTAAATCTAGGTGCTATGAAATTATTACGTCCACGCAAGGAGCAGTTACAAACTCTCTTACTACCAAATACTCTTTGAAAGTGACCGTTATATCCTTTATAAAAAGGCTTTACAATTTCTATTTTAATTTATAGTATAAATCAATCGTGACCCATTGGTCATATTCTATCACAGCGCTTCATGATGGCATGTCCTTAGGTAAATTAAAAATGATTCTGGCTGCTCCACAATGTAGCCTCTCTAATGAATGTAATAAATCTTAATTGGTGCACGACCCCATAGTACTAGGCAATATTTTATATAGAGGGCAGAATTACTTTAAAATAATATATACATGTACAATGTAGTTTGCTTGCAATTCAGTGTTCAGTACAGAATGCACATCAGTGCCAAAGTGACAAAGAAGACAAAAAGTGTTCCTTGATTGTTGCTTCCAATACTTCTGAGTTTTCCTATTGAGAACATAAAAGTACTTAAAAAGTGATTGACAACCATCCAAAACTGGCCATACAATAAATTTCCGATCAATAAATCGAATTCTACTCATAACCAGTTATGATATCATAATAATTATATACTTATTAATAATACTGCTGACAAGAAGTCAGTTTTCACATTTTTCTGTTCATCTGTTGCAAAAATGATTTTTAGTGCCAAGCACATATCTCCCTCCCCAAAAAAGACACTTTGCAATTTATTATTAACTCCTATAGTATTAGCGCAAGCTACTTTTGTTTGATCGAGTCAGTAGACAGAAAATGAATGTACTATCGTATATACACGTAAAAAGAAAAACAGATAGTTATTAGAAGTATGTCTTATTACCTTTTTCAATCGTAAACTTTATCTGTCCAGGAAGAAAGCATTTGGGTTCTGAAAAAGGATGAGAACAACATTAAGATAATAAGAAAGATGGCTGGGTTTTCGTGATTTCCAGATAAAGGGTTGTACTATACTTTTTTGATAGTGCCTGTACTTGAATTTGCAAGCTGCACCAGTTCCCCCTTCGTTTGCAATAAATTTCATTCCACTGGTCAATTCTATAATGATTTATCTTACCAGTGCATGTACATTCTACGGATTCAGCATGGTAAATACCAAGGTATAAATGTGGACATGTTTCATTAAAAGCGTACTCTACAAAACAAGATCAACAACCTTTTAGAATAATGATATCTCGTGATTATGTGCTTTCCATCAGTGCTCTGTTTTCTTGGTTAAAACTCAACACTAACTTTTTAAAAACGTAACGTCTTGGTTTTCGCGTGTGTATGGTCGAAAACGCTTCTTTTTGTAAACGCGTTTTCGTACGTATGGAACCACGTACCACTTGTACAAAGACCCTTTGTACAAAACTACACGTACATATACTTCCATTATGGTATTGTTTTGTTGATGCATTATGATATTAGTAACGTTTCTGTAATTTCACAAAGTGGCACTTTAATGAAAGTGGTCGCTCGTCGAGTTTAAACTACATAATTAGCATTGATTGCCATAAGTCGGCTTCGACGCCGTTCGCGCTTAATTATATATCTGGATACATGTGGATATAATGAATCAAAAATCGAGGCCTTTAGGAAACCGATGAATTTTAACTACTTGAGGCTGACGTTCATGCAAGGAAAGGTATACTACTATGTAAGTGGATTCAAGGTTTTTTTAATTGATACGGACAAACCTCCTGTAAGGGACTACGAGAAAGTCAATTTGTCGTTTACGTGGGATGATCCCAAATGGAGTTTTGACTATATAACTCTTACCTCTGCAAGGATCACGTATTGCCAACTGTAGGGATTGACCAGAAGCTACACAGATAAAATAATTAGTCTCTTATATGTATTTGAGTTGATCAATAAGTAGCAACTAGTTAAACATGTATGGACACCAGACAAACAAGTGGGTGTAGCCATGGGATCATGCCATTACACTAGAAATTACACTTGTAAATTACAAGTTGAAAGTTTATACCCTAGCTTACTGCATGTAGGCCAGAAAGTTGTATTACAAAATATTAACCAGGCCTCCCTCCTATAAATTAACCAATATGGTGGACGAGGAGGTGTGCATAATCATTACTCCTGCTCCTGCTCCTCTTCATCATCACCATCATCATCACTCATGATCATTTTTTTTTTTAGACTTTTTTTTATTTACACACCTATTTTCCTTTAAATAAATATTATATATATACACACATGACAATAATAGTTACAGTACAGCTACATATAATAATTTAAAATATATATATAATTGAGGGTTTATTTTTTTTTACAAGATAAAAAGATTTGCATTTTGTAAATAAAATTCTGTCGATTATCGATGTGTGTGTGTGGTTGTTGGAATAGTAAAGACTTTCGAGCCAACAACCACACTGAGAGGATCAATTTTTTATTTTGCTGATCAAGATATTAAGCTCCTATTTCTCAAAAAAAATTTTTTTTTTCTTTTCTTTGTCGATAAATTTTTTTCTTCATATTTTCCATATTTTTCCATAGTTTTCTAAATAAATAAATTAAGAGGGGATTTTTTTCAAGTTCGAGCAGTGAACGACAAAAACTCCTGAGTTGAAGAATAGCTGTTGTACAGAATTAAAATCATTTCTGTCATAAAGTTTAAGTTGTTTGTAAGTAGTTTTGGCCGATGAAAGTTGAATCAAAGTGTTAATCTAAAACGAAAATTTGGATCGAAAATGAGGTTTAGGCCTTCATTTGCTCATTTTCTATATGTTTTCTTTATATTCAGCTTAAAAAAGCTTAATCCCAACATAAATTCAAGAAAAAGTCTTTGTACAATTCAAAAATTTGTTTTAAACAGGTATTTTATCTTGGTACATCAGTTTTTAACCGGTAGAAATAGGATTTGAGTGTTAATCCAGAACGAAAATTTAGATTAAAACTCGCACGAAGGTCTAGTTTTTGGCGCTTTTCGCCATTATTGCTCGTCATTGAAAAAAATCTCCTCTTAATAAGTATGTAAATATATATATATATACTTTCAAGAAAATACAAGGTGTGTTGTAAGGCTAGTTCAGTTTTTTTTTTCTAAATTATTATTATAATTACATTTTGCTTTTATAAGGCAAGTGAGAGGCCTAAACAGTTTGAAGAACAGCTACGAGTTTGTTTGTGACGTAATAAAGCTGTTCTTCAGTTTTCGTTTGAACGAAGGTAAAGAAGGTATTTCTTTTATATCTGTTGGGATATTTTCCCAGATATTAGCTACAGAAAACTGAAAAGTAAACTTCCCCTAGTTAATTTGTTCTAATAGACGGACAAATCAGATTCTTTCGAGATGAGTATCTAGTATTATATTGATGTTGTTCATTACATAAACTTAACATATCAACAAATACTTCTGGTATTTGATCTTTTAATTTAATTATTTTGAATGCTAAAATTGCTGCTTTTAGTTTTACAATATTCTCAAACTTGAGAAGGCCCAGAATATTATATAATGGAGTGGCATTTTCAAATTTGTTACAGAAAAAGATACATCTGATGCACTTATTTTGTATTGTGCAGATCTTTTCAAGCTTAGATTTGTAATCATCATAGTCATTATCATCATCAGAAAGGGGGAGGGGGGTTGGAGAGCTAGTCGATGGGCATGTAAGATTATTGTGTACTCACGTATCGGATCAAGTTTGTACTGAAAGTCAGTGGGTCCAGGAATTTCTGTTGTTCGAGACGCAAACAGTCTTATTTTGCCATACTGTGGCGTTATCTGCAAATAAAGATATGAACAGAAACTGCTATAAATAAGGTTATTGCGATAAGATAATTATCAAGAACCTCCATATGATGTTACTAGAGTAGGTTTCGTTTGAGTGTGAAACGGACCGCGCGCCGTGCCGTGTGCGTGTCAGTGTCGTGTTGGCTAAAAAATATTCCAAATTCCTGCCGCAACCATTCAGAACAAAAAAATCTGTTTCCAAGCAGCATTGAGATTCTTTAAAATGTTTTCACGTTGCGGTGCAAGGCAATCACTAACAGATACCTTAAGATTGACGTTCAAATATTTTACCGCAAATTGAAAACCTCAGTTTCCATTTTCCTGCTTTGCTTAACTTTGCTTAACTTCATGTCTCTACTTACCTTTAGTATGATATCAAAACCAAAGAATTGGTCAGAGGGTAGAATAAAGTATCGAATCATGCCAGGAGAAACATATGCTGTCACCACTGTAACGTTTCCTTCTTGTCTAAAATCCAAATCCATTTTTAATGGAGCTGAAAATTGCCATCGTATTAAGTTCAAGATTAGTGACAATGTAATGTATACAAAATGAGATTCCTCCCTCAGCTCCCCTTTTGTCTTCCTTCCTTCCTTCCTTCCTTCCTTCCTTCCTTCCTTCCTTCCTTCCTTCCTTCCTTCCTTCCTTCCTACCTTACCTCCTACCTTAGGGAGCATTCATTTTTTTAGGAGGGGGGTGGGCCGGAGGAATTGAGGGGTGGGCCAAAAGAAATTTACTCTACTGGTAAAGGGGGTGGGTCATGTTTTTCTGAAAGTTAAACCAGGTCAAGGGACCCTATTTTCATATTTGGAAGTGGGGTGGGTCATCAATATAGTTCAATTCCTTACCGTGGTGGCTTGCATTTTTTTAGTATTTGATTCCTGCAATTCCTCCGGCCCACCCCCCTCCTAAAAAATGAATGCTCCCTTTCCTCCTTCGATCCTTGCATCCATTCTTCCTTCCTTCCTTCCTCTATCCTTTCCATCTATCCTTCCGTCTATCCTTCCTTCAGTCTTCCTTCCTTCCCTTTTTCTTTCTCTTTCTTCTCTTCCTTACATTTCCTTGCTCCCTCCTTCCCTTTCTCTCCCTTTCTCCTATTTCTTCCTTCTTTTCTCCATTCTCCTTTTCTCCCTTTCTCCCTTTCTTGGTTCCTTCCTTCCTATTTCGATGTTTTCTGGCATGTTCATCTCGTAGTACTTACTCGTGCAAGTTCGATTTTGAAGTGCCTTGACGAATTTTAAAAGCTCGTGAAAATTTTGGGCTGTGAACACGTGTTTCTTGGGGTCAGATGCTGTGGCATTAAGTTCTCTTTCTTCGTAGGCACCGACACCAATAGCTATCATGGTAAGATCTATAAATACAAGAAAAATCAAAACAGCGCCTCTTCAGAACAGCCTTTCCGGCCCTTTCTATCTATAATAGTAATACAGTAATTCTTTCTCCACTACGTGAATTGTGGTTCACAGCGAGCTATCGCTTAACGGACACCTCAATAAGACTAGCACCTCTCTAAAATGGACCCCAATAGTCCTTTCCTGACATAATCACATACATGTACTGCATTTAAACTTTTTCTAAGACGGACACCCCTCTGAGGCGGAAATCTATTGACGGTCACGTGGTGTCCGTCTTTAGAGAAAGTTCACTGTATTTTTAAAAAACAGACCTCTATGAGGCCATGTGGTTACTGGCCTCAAATCCAAATATAGATACAGACACATTTCAAGGCCTGTCCATGGTTGGGGGTGGGGGTAGGGGTCTATTTCGACTAGTGCATACACACACACCGACTTTGTCCTAGTGCCCTTGGTAAGTTTATTTAAATTCTACATAAGCAAAATGAAAAACTGAAGTACTATATAAAATGTAACAGAACCATTGAGAAATATAAATCATGTTCAACCTGCCTTCGCATCTTTATCTAGTAAATGTACATTGTAAACACGGCTGGAAAACAAAATTTCGATCAAACATGTAAGTTCTGTTGAGAAATTGCCTCAATCAAATCGACAGTAAGCCGCACTTCAAGATAATCTTGAATTTTACGATGTCAAAAACAAGACGACGTTTGGCATTTTAATTTGTTTTAGTATTACAATGTAAATGATGGCGAGTAGCCAAGTACAATTCTTATCAGTCTTATCAAAGTAGAAATATATTTTTAGTCTTTGCAAAGTCTCACAAGAATCAATTAAAGCTGTGCCTGATTGCACCAAATAAAGAAAATTCTATATAGTTACAGACTTTACATTCGTATTTTACGTGAAAGTACTTGTATATTATTCACGGTTCTGAAACGGTCTGAAATGTTGGTGTCCTGTGGAGCATTACGCTACAGTTTGAGTTATGTGACATAACAACTCTTGCCGAATAAAATATCTTGTGCATCAAATTATTTCGCTTTCGGCTCAAAAATTATCTCCAAACGCAGTTTTCTAAACCATATTTTAGAATAAAATCGATCGGACGAGAAATAAAATTTTAATTCAAATTTTTGGCACCTATGCAGTGACGTGCAAACAAAGATTTGTCTATTACAAATCGATAATCTTAGAACCTTTAGACACGACTTTGTCCTACTGCCCTTGGTAAGTTCATTTAAATTTCTACATAACCAAAATAAAAACTGAAGTACTATATAAAATATAATGTAACAGAACCATTGAGAAATATAAATTTTCAACTTACCTTCGCATTTCTAATTACTAAATGCACATTATAAACGCAATTGGAAAACAAAACTTCAATCAAACATATCTTTCTAAAACTCGCAACAATCAATTAAAGCTCTGCCTGATTACATCAAGTAAAGAAAAGGAACACAGTCTTTCTACATTACCTTCATGCCTTGAACTTGTCTAGTAGCATAACAACAAAGGTGAAGCCAAATATCGCCCCATGTTTCCATTCTTAAGTTTCCTATTTCATTGCGAACGGCTTTGTCAACACTACGTTTATCGAGAAGTGATCAAACGTTTCCCCTACAGATATATTTATGAACTAAACTGAACAGTTTGGTCTCAAGACATATAGTATAACCACAAACCCTATATTTGATTATCAATAATCGACTTATAAACACCCTCGGACCGGCGCACGAAGTTCGCATATATTTCGGCTTGACACTTCGGCTCTACTTCGGAGATTTCCGAATTAAACGCACACGCAAGCACAAAGACCATGACATAGTGTGTTACTGGCATAAAGCCAGTAACCACAAGATCTATCATCTTTGATATTGCGAAGCTTCAAAGGCGTTGTTGTCCTGAAACGGAGCAGGAGAAATCTTTATCAAGCGTCGAAATCTGGTTTGAATATTTTTCAGTGTGGACGCGATTTTTGTAGAGCCAAACAAATTTGTCAGCTTAGCACGGAAGAACCGTTGAAGCTCTACACGTTTTTATATACAGTACCTTTAACTTGTTCTTTCATCCGTTTTATAGCAGGATATATCGCTGATTCGTTGGGGGTGTTCGATCTTCCATCAGTGAGTAATATCACAATATTGGAGCTATTACTTTGCCTGGACTGAGACTCTTGACTTTGAATGGGTAAAAAGATATGATTCCTGGCCAAATCCAATGCTGCTGCTGTGTTTGTTATCCCACCTTAGGCAAAAATATAATGAATTGATGAACGAAGAGTTAACGTATGAAATAAAGAATAAAAGGAGGGAGAGAAGGAGGGGAGGAAGAAAGAAAGAAAGGGAGGGAGACGAGAGTAAAGGAAGGAAGGAAGCAAGGAGGAAGAATATATATGGCCAAATATAAAGAAATGTATGGGCTTCGATGAAATTGTTCCTTATGACATGTATGTTTGATTTAGGGCTCGAATAGTTCTAATATAGTGTTCAATTAACCTTAAGTGTTAATTTAGTTCTAGTTTTAGCGTTATTTAATGCTTTAAGCATGAACCTGATTTGCACTATGAACTTATATCTGGACAAGCAACACGAAACTATTTCAAGATTCCAAAGTTAATCAACCCAGCAAACCCCGAGAGGGGGACAGTTAAAATGGAAAACTGATACCAATCGAATGAGCTTTTATCATGTAATTCCAAAAGTCACAGTACAGAAATATAATTACCATAGCTGGAAAGAGCACGTCAAAATTAATAAAACTGTGAAGTTTGAATGAAGTAACTTTCAAACTTACGAAGATATGAATTTTTCGAAATCGAAATTTTCTCATCGGAAAACATTCGCTGGTAGGCAAGAGATGCTAGCTGATTCCTCGAGAAGACAGTAGCCAATCAGCGCAAAGTAAACCTGCACAACTTGTTAGCATCACCCCGAAGGGATAAGCAAATCTATGCCCTACCCGGGTAGGGTATTGTGGGTTTTTAATAAATCAATAAAATATCATTAAATGTGAATTTTCTTTCTTAACTGATTTTTAAGAAACAATATAGAAAATTTTATAGAATTTACATCTTAAAAAAAACAGTTTTTGCGAAATTTTAAAGCTTCCAAATGTATTTACAAACTTTTCCTTCGAGCCCCTCCCGCCGTCAGGACATTTTGGCGAAGCGGGTTTTACTTAGAGTCCCTTGACTCGCGCCTCAGAATCTCGTTGAAGCGAAGTTCAAGTCCATGATATCTTAAAATTAGCCAATTTATGTCATTATTTTGAGCGGTAGCTTCCTCCAGAAGAGCTAGCGAAGCAAGTTGACCAGCACGGACAAGTTTAGGATCTTGAATAATTGGAAACCACTTCTCAGGCTGGATTTCTGTCTTGGTAATTGAAGTTGACGAGTAGCTGGTTTGGAGTTTTCGCTGTAATGCCTTGTCTTGCATCAAAACGGATTCAAAGGATGTACTTTCTGATTTAGGATTCAATTTGATGGAGACTTGGATTTGAGACTTTGAATCTGACCTTCGAGGGTTGACGTTTACGTTAGTTGCTGTTGTTGTTGCTGCTAACTTCCATGTTCTGCACTTTGGAGACTTCACCATGATCGTCGCTGGTTCGGACATATGGAAGGCAATTGTGGAAGTGTTCTTGTTATAAAGAAAACCAAGTATTGAATCAAATGGAACAACAATCTTGGTCTTTGTGTTGTCGTTTATCAGCTGGCGTTGTACTATGATCTGTCGTCTCGAAGCGAAGTGGAATGTAGCCGTGAATATCTCTCGTGAAACTCTGAAGTCTTCTCTCGAGGAGAGGAACAGATTTAGATAATTTAGGTACGAATGTATCAAGGATTTCAGTAAAACATAAGTTCTCTGCGAGTTTGTTTAGACGGGCCTGGCGATAGTACGGAGTTGTATTCAGGAGGTTTTGTACGCATTCTTCCGCTCTAACTTTTGGCCGACGATGTGTAGGATAGTTTGTGTAATGCCTCGATAGTGACGAACGTCTAGTATACGACTTCAAACAAAATTCGCAAGAAAATTGATGGTCTTCCATTATGAGTCCATTATCGTTGAAGTCCAAATACCAAAAGAAAGTGAATTAAGAACACTACAGTGCCATAGATATAAACTAAATGCTCTATTTATTCACGTGAATATCAGAAGTTATATAATCCAAATTTAAAAACCTTACTCACTGTTTGTCTAGTCAAAATACCGTCGTGTTAAAGCAATGGAACAAATAAAAGCCTTCAAATGAATCAGCTTTTTATTTTTAGCTTGTTAGTTGAGAAGTGTAATTGAACAAACCATGAATACTACTTATTACGCCAATATCATCTCTCTCTTAACCCTGCTTTGGGGTTTTCCCAGGTGAATGTTTGCATTTTACGCATCGCCGCACTACCGATATAAATAGCGTCAGGGTGCTAACAAGTTATGTGCGTTTTGGAGAAGGCGTGGTTACGGAGGAATCAGCTAGGCCTACCAGCAAAGGTTTTCTTACAAATTCACACTTTTCAAAAATTCATATTCTCCGGCGCAAGTTTTAGATTTAATTCCTTCAAACTTCACTGTCTTGCTAATTTTAACATGGTCTTTCCAGCTATTGTAATTCTTTTTCTGTTTTACGAATTTAAAAATACCTGATAAAAGCTCATTCTCATCCCCGTCTCGGGGTTTGCTGGGTTGATTAACTTTAGATTCTTCAAATAGTTTCGTGTTGGCAATCCGTGATTTTTGGAAAGTTTGGTGTGACTCGTGGGGGTAGTGGTTGGGTCTTCAAGACGTCCGTTTCCACCAATCATTCGTACAACACGGTGTAGGGTCGAGAAAGTGGTTTTTGTCCTGGAATGTAAGGAATGTCACTTGGTGGACTTGACAGATAAGGGGCAAAAGCTCCATTTGAGGAGAGGTTCGAAAGTAATACGTAATATTTCAATGAAAAAGCCATATGTCCAGGAATTGAAGGTATGTCGTGTGTGTCTATCTATTTAAGATTTTTCTGGCTTGATTCTGATGTTCTAGCATGAAAGTTCAAGAAGTTGTTAGCGTTTGAAGTGAATGATGTGGTTGAGTTGGCCGCGTTGCTTGCCGAACTTGTCCAGATATAAGTTCATAGTGCAAATCAGGTTCATGCTTAAAGCATTATAAAATAACGCTAAAACTAGAACTAAATCAACACTTAAGGTTAATTGAACACTTTACTAGAACTATTCGAGCCCTAAAACAAACATACATGTCATAAGGAACAATTTCATCGAAGCCCATACATTTCTTTATATTTGGCCATGACCACAGGTAACCCAAACACTTGTTCAACCGTTGGCACCTGTGTCGTACTTTGTGCTTAAGCTCCCTTTACAGTATAATTAGTAATAGGCCATTTTACAGTTACATCTTGGTCAACTACAGCCTCGACTGGGCGTAATATATTCTTTTCAGTTTGGTAACAGCTCGTGAAAAGGCAAGAAATGCACACAAATGAACCAGGGAGGTGTAAATGAACAAAACACAAACCCATCGAATAAATAAATAAATAAATAAATAAATAAATAAATAAATAAATAAATAAATAAATAAATAAATAAATAAATAAATAAATAAATAAATAAATAAATAAATAAATAAATAAATAAATAAATAAATAAATAAATAAATAAATAAATAAATAAATAAATAAATAAATAAATAAATAAATAAATAAATAAATAAATAAATAAATAAATAAATAAATAAATAAATAAATAAATAAATAAATAAATAAATAAATAAATAAATAAATAAATAAATAAATAAATAAATAAATAAATAAATAAATAAATAAATAAATAAATAAATAAATAAATAAATAAATAAATAAATAAATAAATAAATAAATAAATAAATAAATAAATAAATAAATAAGTAGGAGTAGCTCATCACCCTTCCTTGCAGCTAAGTGCTGAATTACGAGGGCCGGCAGCTCAACGTGATCGAGTCTAAGGTTTACAAGGGCGCTTTCATTACAAGACAATCGAACAATCACACATTTATATACAAATTTACATACACATACACGTAGCAGCCACCATACGACTCATGTCTGATCACGGAGCACAGCTTAGTTCGAAAGCAGTAGTTCGTTTTTACTGAGGGAGGAAAAACAGGAGAACCCGGAGAAAAAACCCTCGAAGCAAGGGAGAGAACGAACAAGAAACTCAAGCCACATGTGATGACCCGTCCGGGGATTAAACGAGGGACCACAGCGGTGACAGACCGGCGCTCTCACCGCTCGGCCACCCTTGCTTCCCTTTACGGGCTGTTATCAAGCACCAAAGAATCTATTACGCGCAGTCGAGGCTTTGGTTGACCAGATGAAACTGTAAAATCATTATGGTCTATTGGTAATTTTCTTACCCATTTGTACCATTCGTTTTATTGCACATTTGAGCCTCGTTTTGGAACCGTAATCACCGAGATTGATGTCGATACGTGCAATATCGGAAAACTCTATGACGGCAACTTTAGTTTGCCTTGGTGATATATTAAAAGCGTCAATCGTTTGGCTGTGGAAAAAGGGTTGTGTTACTAGAAAATTACCACATTTAAAACACCTCATAAGCAGCAAAATATTACATATGTTTACGAGTCATAAAATGCAGACTTCCTCCTCGGCTGAGCATGCGCCGTAGAGGGTCGAAAACCCACTGAGTGAACGTTTAAATGATTGTCTTTTTTATGTCGGTCCAGAAGCTAGGCCATCCTTCGCTGCTTCTCTTTTACAATTTGGCCTCCTGTGTCGCTTCCATTCCGCGACACAGGAAGCCCAAATGTAAGAGGAGCGGCGAAGGATTTTTTTTTTTTTTTTTTTGCTTTTGCTTTTGCTTTTGCTTTTGCTTTTGCTTTTGCTTTTGCTTTTGCTTTTGCTTTTGCTTTTGCTTTTGCTTTTGCTTTTGCTTTTGCTTTTGCTTTTGCTTTTGCTTTTGCTTTTGCTTTTGACTTACCTTACAAAGGACTTTTCGTCCTTAAAAGAATCGGGAGAAATACTGCCTGATTCATCCATTATAAAAACAAGATTTGCCGGTAGTTCACATCCTTCAATGAACAAAAAATTACAATTGAGTAAGTATTATTTCGTCTGTTTTGAGGATATTTCGTGTCTTAGAACCATAGCCCCTATAAGGGGGATTAGTAATGGTTTACATGAGATGGATATAGTCTTCTTAACAATCCTCTTAGGACGGAGGAAAAAGGGAATGAGATGGAAGGTTCACTGTTTTCCCTTTTTAGTCCTTCTTCCCCATCCCTTCCCTGAGGGCAGCCGCCATGCAAGTTGTTAGGCAATCAGATTAAAATTTGTCTAGCAGTACTTTGTCTCCCCGAATTAGTAGGGCACCTGTGCCCGGCTAGAAGACAGAGACTTTAATAAAGTAATTATTATAAAAGGAAATATCACTGATTTCTTAGATATTTTGTATGTAGAAAGTATAAGTACAAAAGAAATACGCAAAAACATCGTACTGGGTGACCTTCAAAGAGGGGCGTTAGGAAGATGATTACGTCCACACTTATCTAGATAAAAATTGAAATCGCACCTAGATCTTTTTTATATAATTACGGGTAGACCTTCTCATTCATACTAAAACTACATTTTTCTTTTGACTTGAAACGTCGTTTCATTGTGGATAGCAAATACGAAGTAAAAAGATACGTTTTCAGTCAAGTATATCTGGTTTAGTAGGGACGTAGATTAGGGGTACTAACCATTGAAACCATCTATATACGCGGCTGCCGTGGTCGACCTATTCGGTCGGGAAATATTCCACAGCAATAACAAAATGATTTATTGTTATTTCTTTCAATACTGGTTTATATTTCACTTTATAATTATGGATTTAAAGGACATGTTTACATAGTTCTAGCAGAGAGACTTTTACTCAGATGTAAGATTTCATCCTCTATTTTCACATACTGTATATACGGTGATCAGTAAAAACACGAAATAGGACAACAATTAAAATCAACTTAAAGTAACTAGAAGTAAATAAAATCAAGCACAAAATGCACTAAGATTTATTTCAAGTGTAATTAAAACGATATTTTTGTTGAATTCTAAGAAAAATACACCACGAAAACGACGGTTGGATGTTATAGTAGTCTTCTTTAAATTAGTGCTTTTAATTTTCTTTAAAAACGTTTTACAATCTTGAATTGACCATTAATTTTGTATGCCACAATCTTCATTCTAGACAAGGTGCGCGCGCAAATAAGATTCAGAGATATAGATGACAAATCGATATCATGATCAAATGTGCCTGGTTTTTATTCTGTATGGTAGTAAAATCCATTTCATAAAATAAATGGCAGTTCAGTATAA
This sequence comes from Telmatactis stephensoni, assembly GCA_029948255.1. Classification (NCBI taxonomy): domain Eukaryota; kingdom Metazoa; phylum Cnidaria; class Anthozoa; order Actiniaria; family Isophelliidae; genus Telmatactis; species Telmatactis stephensoni. Next base: position 22,235 of record JALIZF010001023.1, on the reverse strand, counting down.
AATAAGAGGAATATTCTATCGTTAATAGCACTACAATATGGCGCCAAATCCTGCAATTTTACATGGCCCGACTTAATATATTCAACGGCATTTATCTCGATAATCGTAAGAGGTGGGATGAGGTGGAAACCACTTTTTTGCTTCATTAGGTATTGATTTATAGGTCTGGCGTGTTTTTCTTTGATCGTCTTGCTGTTCTTAGTTGATATAAGGCTTTCTTTTACTCACATTAATTACTCTAGTGTGAAGCGATAATGAAGCGATATCGTAAACAACAATAAAAGCGAGTCGTGTTTTCAAAAGAAAATCAGTACTTTTTCCCATTTCTTTTTCGATGGATGTCGAGATTGATCATATCCTGCGAGCAGAGTCTCCCTCATGTAGTTCTAAATAATTTTCCTCTTTTCTTTTGAGTCGAGGAAGTATTTTTTGAATTATTTGCTAGTTTTGTGTAGACGTAAAAATGTTTGAGTCCTGTGCGACTTCATGAATTTCTTGCATTTTGATCGGTTAAATTTCGTACGTGACCAATGCGCAACCTCCTCTGTAACAAAACAGAAATGGCTCTTACATATAGAGTACAAAAATGTGGAAAATTTACGACAATCCAGCCATTGAACGTACCTTATAATTTTTATTTCTTAAACTAAAAAAGTAATAAATATTGTCTTAAAAGACAAAAACAAAGGATCGCTGTATTATTTCAAGATTTAAAAAGGCCTATATTCCAGGTAATGTTTCTCTTGCAGGAGTTTTCGATAGATAAGAGTCACTAAATGTAAAAGTTTGCAAGCACGTATTTCACGTAATACATGATAATGGTAATAACATTTTTTTACATAATTTTATCTCCATTAATTAAAATTTTCTACGTTCTCAATCGTACCGTCTCGCCAATCCCCAGACCCCCCACGGTTACGTACACTAATGTTCTTTAATAAAAGTGCTCGCAACCCTGAAGTGATTGAAGTTTTCTTCTTCCGAGCTAAGGCTTGTTTTCGTTAGTTTTTTTTTTTTTTTTTTTTTTTTTTTGTTGTTGTTGTTGCCATAATTGAAAACATGACCTTGTGTTTCCTTGCCCTCTGTCTCTGTTTAAGGCTTCTCTAAAACGTATCACCATACCTACTACCAAAATTTAAACCTTGACCATCCAATGCTGTAATTAATTAAGCTATTGGCAATTAAAATGATAAGAGGCTATGCTAGAACACTGTCTACTCTTAATAACAATATCTATTATTTGTATTGCGCATTTACAATTGTTCATATAAAAACTAACGCCTTTCGAATTAACGAAACCAATTTGTTTAACTTTCACAGCTTTTATTCAAAGTCCGGGATTCGGGATTCGGGAGTCGAGATTCTTCGTTCAGCGTCGACAAAATGCTGCAAATTCGATTTTTAAGAACTTTTTTCAATTTTTACAAAACATTCTCCTCACTGCACAACGAAAGTCACTTCGGTAGTACGAATAAATAAAAGGGTTAAGCAAAGACTGGAAAAATAGAAACAGAAGCGAAATCTTCATTAAAACTGGATCGTCCTGTTTACCAAACAGGAAATACAGGTTGAAAGCAATCCTTGGTATCCAGGCAACTATGTAGACAATCACAACACGCAGACAAGTCAAAGTCCCTTTTCCTGCTTGCAGCCACTCAGTTCGATGTTTTATTGATGCTTGGGGATTTTTAGGACTGGTTTCATTTTCAAGATTTGATTTAAGTAATTTAAGTGATTTAAGTAGTCCTCTTCTTTGACGTTGAATCGCAAAAACAATACGACAGTTTACACCAGCCATAACAGATATTGGGAGTAATACGAATGCAAACAACAGAACATTGTCGTAAATTTTATCCATTCGAGTATTGTCCAGCGAAGGATTAAAATACCACACAAGTCTGATGGACGTTAAAATAGCCGGGGACACCCATATGACTATTAGTAATCTTTTCACTTTACCATTTCTCATGATGACAGGATACCTAAGTGGCCTAAGAACAGCGCAGTGACGATCGTATAACACAGCAAGCACATTAAGGCAAGAAGCAAGAAATACAAAATCTTTCATGCAAACAAAAACTTTACAGCAAGCAAGTGGATTCCCATGAATACACACAAACATTGCATAGCCAGGAGCCACGAAAGGCACCATAAGAATGTCCGCCATTGCAAGACTTGCGAGGAAAATGTTCATTTGTTTTTTCTTCAGTGTCTTTTCTTTTATGAATACAATAAAAGCAATAAGGTTTACTGAAATAGCAACGATACCAAACAATATTGTTAACGTCCAAAAACTCCATTGCAAGACAACGCCATTCATCTTTTTATGTCTTTCGGTTTTTGCTTTTTTCTTCAAAAGTTTGAAGCCAACCGACTTTTCACAGTCATTGAAATATGACAGCTTCTTCCTGAGGATTTCCTTTTTATAAATTCAATTGATGGCGCTCTTGATAACGTCATTTAACAATTATGATATTGCCCACGGGACGCTTGTGAATGGTCAGTCCGTCATTGGTTATTGGATGGTAATCATCATTGTGTTGCTTAAGTCTTTTTTTAACTTTTCAAGGCAGACAAATCATTTAGCTGCTTAAAAATTAAACTGTTTCGTATTGTCATGTTCGTGACCTCGCATTCTAATGAGTTCTTTCCACCTGTGTGATCAATTAACATATCAAGCATTTTATCTTGTCTAAGTTTAGTCGGTTAATCAATTTAAACTTGTCATTCACATGCATTTAAAATAATAATAATAATAACAACAATAATAATAATGATAATAATAATGATGATAATAATGATGATGATGATGGTGGTGATGATCAATTGCTCTTACTTGACCGCATTTTTTCCTCGGTTTTTTGTTTGTTTGTTTGTTTTTGTTTGTTTGTTTGTTTGTTTTTTGTTTTTTTTAATCGTTCCATTTTCATTCTAAATCTTAGGGAACATTATTAACGTTAAGTATGTATTCCTTCAAGGAATAATGAAACAGGAACACTGAGTCAAACGGTAGCAGAAAAGCCTAATATTGATTAGGAAGCTTTAAGCGTTCATGTGATAAACTATTAATTCAACAGCTGCAAGACAATGCACAGTGTTATCTATCAGTGAAGAAAAACTAGCGAGTTTAGGCGAAGGATCCTGAGCGCTTTTGACTTTGGCTATGTGAATCATGAACATACATGATACTTGTATATTCGGTACCATTATATTTACTAACTATATATGTACATTTGCATCAGTATAACAGGTTGACAGGTATACTAGCTAGCTACTTACAACAACCTTTAGTTAAGGCTAATCTAGGTATACGTAGATAGCTTTACTTACACAAATATAAATTTTATCTCAGTCAATCAATTACTTCTATATAACAAGTACAAAAATTTGACTGGTACAAAAAACTTGTAAAAAATGTGAAAAAGAAGAAAAAGAAAAGAGAAAGTACGGATAAATTACAGATAAATGGATCAAAGTAATGACAAGAATTAAAGTCAATATTAATCAAGGAGGGAGGGGGGAGGAATGGGTAGCCTGACATGTGTACATAGGTAAGTAAACATTAGAACTTCGAATAAATGCCAGTGTTTTAATTATAAAACACTGTCATCATAGGAATCAAGTATGTTATTGATAATAATTTCTTTAAATTTTATTTCACTCGAGTTCTTAGTAGCTGGTTCATTAATTGAATTTAAAATATTAACGCCAGAATATCTTATATTAAATTTACCATAATTGGCTCGGATTTTTGGCAACGAATGGCTGGATTTGGTTGCTAATCTGGTATTATAACTATGCTTTTGATTAACGTGGGCAAAATAGGAATTACTGGAATTGAACGAAACGGGCAAGTTATCAGAATAGTAATCATGCATAAATAAAGCAGTATACAAAAACACAAGTTCTGAAAATTTTATGATTTTTGGTTTTTGAAAAATGGGTTTGTATGTGCATTAAAAGCACTGAAAGTCATAAGACGAAGAGCTTTATTTTTAGCAATCAAAAGGGGATCTATTGTGGATTGATATGTGTGACCCCACACAACAATATCGTAGACAAAGTAGGGATAAATCAAACAGTAATACAGGTTGACAAGAGTTTCTAGTTTCACATAATGTCTAGCTTTGCATATTATACCTATACTACGTTTAATTTTCTTCAAACTAGATGAGACATGTGTTTTCCAGGAAAGATTGCTACTCTAGTATCAAACCTAAATATTTTATGCTTCTGATCTTGTTTAATAAATTTACCATTAAAATTGTATGCGAAGGTCATTGATTGTCTTTTCTTTTCTTTTCTTTTTTTCTTTTTTCTGTTTTTTTTTTTTTCCTTTTTCTTTTTCTTTTTTGCACCGAATGAAAAATAAAGTTTGTTTTTTCTATATTAAAGGAAAGCTAAGCCATCGAGCAGCTGATCAAACAGATATCACATGATCCTGTAGGGAAGTGTTTGAACAACGTTTATAAATATTGAAAACGTAGCAACAGAACTGCATTTCCCCGATTTTGAAAAATGGTGCCGAGCTGGATTAAGAGAGTAAAAATGATAACATTCGAAAATAGCTGTCAGCATGATATATATGTAGGTGAGTAACTGTGTTATAATAAAGCTGATAAAGATCACACCAATTGTAGTAACATGGCTATAAAGAGTATTGTTTTTTAAAACGTTTCCCACAAAGTAACAGAATTCTTTATTCATCGAATTTCTCGAAAAAATATCACCTGGTAGATAACAACTTATTACAAATTAGCTCAATCGGAATGACACATGCGTACCTTTTGTTTTTCCAACCGGAATTTTTTATTTTTATATTTATTTTAGTTTTATTTATTGGGGGGAGGGGGGGGGGGGGTAAATGTTAACCACCTATTTAGCTGATGATATAATAAGATAATAATATGTTTATACCTGGCTCTCGTTTTGGACACGTTGGGTTGCCATGGAGATTTTCTGAAGAGGAAAAACAAAATAAATTAGAGATAAAACTAAATACGTACAGCTGTCACCCACCCCTTCACAACCGGTAAAAAACGGGAAAAGGAAGGTCACAAAGGGAGAGGTGGGTACAGCGGTACACGCACACAGGTTATGCTCAACAAATCTCCTCTCCAGGATGCTTGGCTCCACCTACCCTCCATTAAATAACAAATAGATTCCATTGTGCGTATGTCTGTACTGGGAGAACAAACACTAAGTATCCGATACTTTGTCTTCAGTGTTGGGTTGGGTTTGGAATGCAGGGTGACCGTATTTTAATGGGAGGGAGGCGGAACGAGAACCTTAAGGCTACGTCTACACGGAGTTTTGCGTTTATCTTTTTTATCCGATTTTAATGTCCTGTCCACACGACAGCGATTTGCTGCATTTGGAAGGTCACCCGAAAACGCAACATTTTCACAAATCGTATGTAGACAATGCAAGGCCTTGCTAAGCTATGTTGCTTGCTATCATTTCTCAATTTATAATCATGTCGTTGTCTTCTTTGTACTCACTTAGATGTGACAGGAACTCGTCAACTACTGCTTTAGATATCTTGGTTATGTCTGTTATTTTGACGTTGTGATAGATGCCAGGTTCTTTAAGATACAAAGCTTCAATTACACCAGCCACTTGTACATATAAATCTTCCTTGTCTGTAACTATGTCGTTAAACTTTGTTTTTTTCCTGCAGCTCGCAAACGAGCTGTCAAAGCACACACCAGTAGAGTAATACATTCTGAGTAGCTGACCCAAACGTACTTTTGGAGCCCACTGGTTTATTTTATATCCCAATATTAATCCATCCATACTACCCAGCAGTGCTGCATTCGATGTGTCAGTCTTCAATGTATTCATATCATATCTTTCAGGACATTCGTCGTTATCCCATGAACCTCCTATCCCAAAGTACTTCTCTCTTCGACCGTTGTTCTTCGCTAGCGTAGAATTAGCGAGATCTCTTGCCAAAGTCGCAGCATAAAGATTATCAACTACTTTGCTTGTTCCCGGAGCCCAGGTATTTAAAGATTTCTCTGTATCTCTGGAGATGCCAGCGTTGATCCCGTTTATCACGTGACCAATCGCTATGTTTTCACCTAACGATGTGCGCACAACGCCAAATAGCCCGCGGTGACCTGGCCATGGCGACCCATAGTATCTAAGGGCAACCATGTTTGTAAGTACCCTCTTTTCTTCTGATGTTAGAATTCCATCGGGAAGCGCTTCGGCTTTTCCTATAATTTATATGAAAGCACAGTATGATTCACTAAATATCGGTTAATTAATTATTGAGCATATCGTTTTCATCACAACATTTATCGTTATTATTGGTCTAAAAGGCCTGTGTAGTAGGAATAAGTAAATAGGAGTTGGACATATTTCATTTTAAAAATACACGGTTTTGCATACATGTTTCGACCCGGGTCACGTCATCGTCAGTGTGTTAATGCTAATAGATTGTCTATTTAATACCAACTTAATAACCTCGATCGTTTAGATTTAACGGGAAAAATGATATCAAACCGAGGCCTTGCTGTATTGACCGACCGATAGCTATATCTCATAGGCAGCCAATCAGAGCGCGCGTTTTTACCGGAAGTAGCTACCATATAAGAAATGTACATATTCATTTGATAGTGCGTTGGAATGTCCTAGTAAACTGACTTTGGTATTTAAATATTGAAATATATGACTTGTTTTCATTAACGTGAACATACTGACGAGGATGTGAGCAACGTCCAAACGTGCATGTTAAACCGAATAGGTTGGGTAATCTGAGCAATGTTGCCTTGTAAGATACAGTCTAATACTTCTCTTACACTTTGTGCAATTTTGCAGGGCAACAAACTTTTGGTCTTGCATTGCCGCTTCAATTAACAATAGCTTTCTCTTTAACACACTTTGAGTTTGTTACAACTAGGCACACTTTGCAACTTTTACTGTTCTGTCAACAACCTTCTTGTTAATCAATTTTATCTGCTTCGTCTGAACTATGGTTATAATTTGTTCCGGGCTTTCGGGTAGTTGGACCATTATCGATGAAGGCGTACAAATAATAATGACGTTGATGTTGATGATGATGATGATGATAGGTCAACGTACGACTCGAAAACTCAGAACAAATAAAATGTTTATACGAAGACGAAGCAGATGAAATTGATAAGATTGGTGAAGTAATGGGATAATTACCATGATGTCCCATACATATGAGAAGTTTTTATAGTTTATTCAAAGTTAAAAGAGCGAAATGGTTAGGAAACCCATTGTTCTATCTTTTTATTCACTTTTTGCAACCGCGACCGTGCATAAATTAAAACAAAAACATTCCTACATATATCAGCCAATCAACCAATGAAAACGTTTGGGTCAAGTCAGTCAAGCATAATAAATGAGGGTAATTCAAAAGATTGTGCACGGTCAAGGCCTTACTCAACATCCATGTTTGCTTCTTTGTCAGTCCTTTTGATATTTGCCGAGTTTCCAAAACATTCCTTTCTATATATTAACTTTGGTTTATTGTACGTTGCAATATTTGTAATATGGGCGTCGTTAACTTTGCAGCCTTTATGGCAACAAATTATGTTGCGGCGCGACTAGTTTACCAATTTTAAAGGATTCCAACTCACCAATAATCGTTTGCCAGTAGCCATCATTATAACCGAATGAACGAATGTGCTCTACAACTTTTTGTATCTTGGTGACATTGATTTCGATCTTTTCCACAAGCTCAATAAAATGATCCAACGCGTAGATATCATGAACAATCGGCGTATCTCTTTTAACTCTTCTGTAATAAAATGACTTAGTTAGCCTTTTTGCAATAATTAAAATATGATTGGTTGATTTAAACAAGACGTAAATGAAACAGTAGGGTTTCACTTGCTCGGAACGTCTTTTCCCATTGGTCCGTTTCAACAAAAGAATCTATTGTTATTATTGCTAGTTGTTTTATTTCTTTTGTTTGAATTCTTTTATTTTGTTTTATTTCTTTTCTTTAGATTCTAGGGTAACAAACCAATTGGATGGCATTTTCCGAGACAGTGCGACCTTACCCAAATGAAACGATTGGTGGATTGTCTAATGATATGCATGGTATAAGGGTTATCTATCTCACATTAATCATTAATCATTAACTATGCATTAATACACCAATTAAAGTCCAATTTACATGACGTCCTTTATCTGTCTATCACAGTACGGCCCCTAAATGACTTTAACTGACCCTTCAGTAAAATGACTTCGTTCTCAGCAAAGATGAGTGTGAAAACTATATATTGGCGGTGGAAACATGACGTCATGAAGGCACTAACCTGTTTAGTGGTTGTCCATCTTTAGCGAGCACTGACGAAACTGTCACAACAAATTCATCAGTAAACATTTTATTTACAAAAGAGAGCTATGGAATTACTTTATATATGAAGTATTCCATATACTCATTAGATTGTGTCCCAATTAGTTCCATGGTGTTGCCTGATATTTAGACGGGCAGCGGTCGTTCGTCAGAGGGTACAGTGGAGCGGCGAACAACCGCTGACCATCTGAGTATTTGGCTAATAGTACTGCGCACAACTAATACCTGTCTTAAAGAGTGTAGTGCGACAAATACAGAGGGCCCGTGAAGTGATGATAAGAATGTTAGAGTATTGGCTTACATGTGTGAGAAATGCCCTCAGGCCGGTAGTCAATGATAAATGGAAGGAGTATAATTTTAAGCATGACATAATTGTATGCGTTTATTTTTATTTTGCTATATATGTAGAGCATCATAAAATCTCATTCTATCGTAAAAATATATAAAAGGTCCACAGCCTGCATATATTTTGGTTCATTTTTCTTTTTCTCTATTGATGTGTTTCATTTTACGTTCTCGGAATCACAGTCTGCATTACGCCGTGCCATCAGGTGAACGTTTTCACTTAACTCGCTGGAGTAACTTGAAATGAAAGTACGCCATCATTATCAGTATGCACTCACGACTCAGAAAATCGATGGAAAATTCATTTCTTTAATGAAGTCTCGACGCAAATGTGACACAAAGTGAAATAATCAACATGGTATTTACACTTGAGTTGAGTTGAGTCATTCATTTGATATCAATCTAGATTTGCATCGCTTGTGAACTAAAAGTTATGGTGTACTTTTCTGATGCTGTTTCTTAGGTGGTTGGTCAGTGTACATGCAGTTTTAGCAAAAATGTCAAATAATCCTTGTGTAAGACCGCATGCTAAGTTACAGCTAAGTTACATAGTAATTAACGATTATCATCATTTACGTAATCAAATGTTTTCTGCTCCATTGCACTGATCAAATATATTGATGCCGTGAATCGGAATATGGAGCCGGAGTATTATGATTTCGTTTTATCATAATTTTGTTCGTACGTCCAATTTGAATCCAATTTGAAATAAAGAACTATACTATTATTAATATCAAGGAAATTATTAAAGTGGTAACGTTTTATACGACAGTTAGAGTGATTAAATCAAAGCACTGTAGCGGCTCAATCAGGAAGCAAAATATATATGTTTTGGTGTCATAAATGTTCGTTCACAGTTGTATCTCACTAATTCTGACAACTTACCTAAAATGATGCAAACAGCGAGATTATATGTTTTGTGTTCGTTCATTTTAGCTACCATTTCTGCTAATGCTGCAAGAAAACGATGAATTTGTCAGCCTTAAGAAATAGAGCTGGAACTCGAACTATATATAGATCTTCTTAACTGTATGCAGTATAAAGGATAAGAGTAACTATATTTATAGACACGAGACATTGATGAGCAAAGGACATGCTCGTTACAAAAATGTACGTGTGTTAGAAAGAAAATATGCATCAATAAAGTCAGTAAAAGAAGGTTAAATATATACAAGTATAAAGTAAAGAGAAATAAAATAAAAAGTAAGTTTAAACACTGCACTTTTTTTTTAGTTAAACACTTTTTTCGTGTTTATTCATTTTCACCGCCAGTCTTGCCAATGCTATAGTAAAGCATTACATGCCAGCAGTGAGAAATATGTTTTATATGTTCAGTTGTATGCATTAAATATTAGAATGTAGTGGTAGTGTGTGTGAGAGAGAGAGAGAGTACGGTGTCCCCCACTTAGTGCGCAAGCGCTAGAATACATTAGGCACTCAAAGAAACAGTTGTTATTATGGCTGGAAATCAAATTAGATATGTGAGCTTAGCTAACATGAAAGTAATGCAGCATTAAAGGTCAAATATAAAAGTTAAAAGCAACTTTTTGTTCTTGTTTATTGTCATCTCACATTGCGTGAAGATAATGACATATAACTTACTTACAAATATATTTATGTATGTTTGATATAGTTATTAGCTATATTATCTGCATACCTTATCGTGTCAACTGCAGCTATGAGTATGGGCCACCTAGTTCAACTTGATGATTTAATACTCTTTCTTTCTAACGTCACAAAGAACTTTCCAGTTACAGATATTCTCTAGTCCATCTGTAGCTTTCGAAAGCAGTTTTACGTCTTCTACACAACTTAATGACCCAGAACAATACAGTTCAACTGTACAGGAAGGGAGGGGGTGCGGTTGCATTTTGTCACTGATTTTCCTAATATGTCTTATTGTTGCTACCTTTTTCTTTCGTTTCTCGAGAAACTAAAAAGTTGTTATGGATGTTGTACCTATGTTGGGAGACCTGTGTTGTAGAATTACACAGGTATTCCAAACCCCCTGGATTGTAAAAAAATAACGAATATAATTTATTACGTCTGGTACAAAACATCATTACATCATTAAGAAGCCACGGAAAAGGATTCTGTAAGTGTGTAAGAAGTATTCAAATAAATGTTAAAACTTCTTTGAGAATAACTCCTGTAGACAATAGTGAAAACTAATATAACAAAAACAGATACCGAAAAGGATTCTGGAAGTGTAAGTATGAAACGTCATAAGGATAAAGGCTCATAAAACGACGCGGCACAGCGATGACGTTTTCTCTGTCATACTAAAACTTCTCAATCTTAGGGCCCCAGGTTGCATGGCAGAAAAAAACTTAAGATGCTGTTTTAATTTCCTAATTTTCATGCTGAACTGGCCATCATCAAACATGTAAACTATAAGTATTGGTGCTAACATTGCGCAAAACTGGTGGCAAAAATGTTAATTTGCACTAAAGCTTCTTGGAGCTCGAGATATTTATAAAAAACGATGATGATCTGCTGATCAAAATGTCAGCTCTCCCAAAGTGCAGGGCATTATATATATCTCAGAGACGCATTCACAATTTTAATGACATTTGATTTTTTTTCTTTTGGCCTAAAAGGCCCATTCCTAAGTTTATCAACCATTATTATGAGCTGCCACAAAACGTATTTTAGTCATGCTGCCCTTGGTAGATTTGAAAATTCATGTTTTTTTGCCCCGATTATGCCTTCGGTCCCTGACACTAAAACGACTTTTTTCCGTCTAGAGATACGACGGAAATGTAAAAGTTTTTCAAATTTTCCTAATAAGCGTTACCCTGGGTGCCAGAGGTTTGAGAAGTTTCACGATTTAGAGTAATTTTGTAGGACATTTTGTATTTTAGTTTGTTTGGTAGAATTAACTCCACAAACGTCCGGCCACTAGAAACATCTCCAACGGAAAGCTTCCCTTTGGTAGTCATAATCCGTCATAATTTGTATGTGAGAGCCAATCAAAATCAACCTTTGGAATTCCTTCGGTAGTTTTGGCGATAAAATGAATAGCAATTAGCGAACGGGTCATTTTTTCCGAAAAACGGAAAAATTTGACTCGAGTGGCCAGAGGGGCTCGTCACTTTGCGACTCAACCATCGTTATATTTCGCGACTCAATTTCTCGTCACTTCGCGACTGGTTTGACTCCCACAAAAGACAACAAGCCCCTCTGGTATCTAGAGTAAATAAGCGTGGAAGTTTTCTTGACGTACTTTGAAGGTCGTGATCACTAGATTCATTGAATGCTCGACACTACTATACTGGATCAATTTTTTCTCCTCAAATTAATGAACAGTTACACAAATCCAGTTTGACTAACGGCTGAATAAACTCTATCTAACATTTTGTTAGTTTGCAATTAACGTTAGAAAATAGTTCAAGGATGACAATTGATGCATCATTGTGTTGTATTTGATATGAAACCAACTGCTCAAACTTTTAGTGCGTTCAACAAAAATTCTGATTAGTTTTAACATAAACAGTTACAGGTTCTTCAAACTAAGCTGAACAATAATCCTCGATTCAAGCAATATAAAGGTAAAGTCCCTTGTGTTGGTCTTTCTTTTTTCGGTTTCTTGGGTCAGCAAGGATCATTTGTGACACTACAATAATGAAAACCTTTCTGAACATTTTTGCGGTTGTCACTTGTTTATGGATTTGTCTTACTTTCGTTAATTCTGCACCGTCCAACATGATTGTGAGTAAATATTCATTTAACCTTACATATCTACTGCAGTTGAATGACCAATGCGCGTAAAAATGGTGCAACTCTCTGAGTATAAAACTTTCTGAATTTAATAACCCAACAAAAAGTTACTTTAACATTAAATGTTATGACCATGTTCTTTAACAGGTAACTGGAGCCAATGGACGCACCAATAGTCCAACAAGATTACGTAAGAAAAATTACTAGTCTCATAATTCTATCTTGTATCAATCTCTTTGTTACATTGTTGTTGTTGTTTTTGTTTTTGTTGTTGCTGTTGCTGCTGTTGTTGTATAATACGAAGACGAGTAAAGTGAATATGTAACACTATAACTAGCTGTTTCTAATAGAAAGTGAAGTGCTGCGAGCTGTCTTTGCAAATTAATGCGGCTAGTATATGTGATTGCATTGTGTCTGGAGTTTGGTAAATTTTGATCTGAAGATGTGAGGAACGTACACTGTTAGATATAATCGCCATATTTATTCCTTCATTGCATTACTTAGGCCTAGGTCAAACATCTAATCTTACATGTGCAAAATTCAATGCAAATGAGATGCCAATGAGCAGAAACAAAAGATTGTAGAACTTTGTACTTGATATTTATTTGCAACCGCGCCAAAAAACAAAACAAAACACAACAACAAGAAATAAATTGCTTTAACGAGTAAATTAATTTAATAGTGGAAGTACAAAGGTCTAAACCATAAATGCAATAAAATATAACAACAACAGGAAATAATATGCTTGTACATTTTAAGCTTAAACGAAAAAGCCTAAATAATGAGAAACAGTAGTAACTAAAATCATTATTAAACTATTTGTCAATTATAATAAAAGGTACGGTAATAGTAATTTAATTTTCGGTTTATTTGCCTCAATGGGCGATTGCTTCGGTTGGTTTGCCTCGATTGTTTGATTTGTTTTGTTTGCCTCAATGGACAATTGATTCGGTTTGTTTGCCACAATGGGCAGTGGTTTTGGTCGGTTTGGCTGAATGGCATGGACGATAAGTCGATTGGTTTAGATCAGTTCTCATCGTGCTCCAATGGACTCGATCTGACAGCGTCTCAGTACGTAGATGTTATAGTTTGCTCTTGAGAGATTGTTTGATCTTACCTCAAAAGCCAGCTAGAACTGAGTTCTGGAACTTCTTTCTTGCAATGAGTACGAGAATGTAAGCCCATGTGCTCGGTAAGTCACTGAAAAACATGCATCATTTGCACTGCACCTACGACCGCCATTTTGAATTGGAGCCGGCCGAGATGGCTCATGGGAACGAAATCATCCATCGCTAGTTAGTTAGTTGACTGAGAGTTGACCAAGGCCGTGAGTCCCATAATATGATGCCCAGACCTCCACCGGCCATTGAGTAAACAGGAATCCCGTCGAGATTAGTGTTGCTGCTTCGCTCGCTTCGCTCGCTCGCAACAAAAATGATTTTTACTAGTTCCATATCTTTTGATGACCTTTCGTCGATGTTTTCGTAATGCCATTGTTCCCTTTAATCTGCTAAACTAAGAGCAGGAAGTAGAGGGCCTATTGTTCCGCTCTCGAAACATCATCTTCCCGCGAGTCAAACCCTGTATTCAATTTTCAATCTTGCATTTTTGAACATTATTACAGGTCAAAGTTTTTACAGCCTCTATGAGTTCGGCAACATGATCAAGTGTGCTACAAATAGTAGTTCTTTGATGTATTCCGACTATGGATGTTGGTGTGGGTATGGAGGATCAGGAAACCCGGTAGATCAACTTGACGAGTAAGTTCCCATGGTACCGTTGTCATAGTTGCATGGATGAAATATCGCTTCCTCCTCAATCCGCAGCTTGGATTCGTGTGACTTTTTCTGCAACTTTTCGTGCAACACAGTTGCACCGTGTGTTCACCTCGGCAATGTTGTGCGCAACAAAGTTGCACCGTGTGTTCACCTCGGCAATGTTGTGCGCAACACAGTTGCACCGTGTGTTCACCTCGGCAGTGTTGTGCGCAACATTGCAGAAAAAGTTATAGAAGTTGAAATCGATCCTAAACCTGCAACATTTTCTGTTTTATTTTCCGCAACACAGATTTGCACTGTGTGTCCACATACGCGGTGCAACTTGTGCACAATAAAACAGAAAAAAGTTTCAATTTCAATGTCTACTTTGTAAACAGTTGAAAATTATTAGTAGTTGAGAGTTGTTTGTTCAGCGTTCATACTTTGATAATCACCATGGTATCATACTTTGAAAATCGTACATTACCGCGTGCACTGCACGATAAATATTCTGTTTGACTATCCTAACGTTTTGACGTCATCCGTTGCTAGGTGTTGTCATTCTCACGATAAATGCTACGATGATATCATGGCTAGTGGTATATGTGGGTATCCTTGGTGGGTGTATTTCAGGACATATAAATATTCCAATTGTACAACTTGCGGTAAGTTTAATCTAAGAGCTTTGGTATAAGTAGAACCAATTCTATGAACGAAAATAAGACGCCTTTATCTTAAATCTGACTCAATGAAAAGAGAAACTTCTGTATAATCGACACGTTTTATCTTAAGACGCAAACAAAGACGAACAGCTAAGAACGCTGATTTTCCTTAAGTGGCGTCTTAAACAATGACTGCGTATATTGCGTTTTGATTATTTCATCACTGCTTGTACAATTACATAAGTCAGATTAACGTTTTGAATGGGAAAAGGTCTATTTCAAAGACGGTAGCAAACGATTCATGGTAAAACTCCAGCCGCCATCCTTAATCTTATTTGTCATGGGGCCGAAGTTGTGTAAACACGAAGAACAAAAAGATGAAATTTAAATTGTTGGCTCATTTTTGTTCTTACTGTCCCGGATGCTTTATAATGAATCCAATTGTCAAATTCTATAAAGGTAAAGAACTCAGAATTATTTTTCGCACCTTTAAAATGAAACACTTTCTGTTCATTTTTTCAATAGATCCACCATCCAGTTACCCTACAGACGATCAGTACGTACCTTGTAGACTAGCACTGTGTGCTTGTGATAGTGCTGCCGTGCAGTGCTTTAAACGATCTCCATATAACCCTGAATATTATGGTTATGATGCTAACAATTGTTAACTACGTCTTTATAAAGCTGTTGTAAATGAACAAATAAGCTTTACCTAGTTTATGATAGAGTGGTTGTATTTTATAATAATATACATGAAAAAAAATTTCGATGCGGATTGGCTAAGAGCAGTGCTGTTTCAAGGAAAGTGAGTGCAGAATAATAGAAATTGAGTGCAGGAAAAGGAATTAATTGAGTGCAAATTTGAGTTTTCAAAAACAGCGTCGAAATCAAAGTTGTCTTAGTTCTGCTGTTGTTCACATTATCTAGCATCAAAACTATGCATATTCTGATCACAAAGGAACGATTTTGATGGTTCGATTTTAATGTTCGCTCATTTGCGCAGAAAAAATTCATTTGTCTATAAAATTGTTTTCATGTATATTATTAATAGGAAATCATGTGGCATTCTAGTGCAATTTGAATAAATTTGAACTCGTGGGATTTCAAAAAGCTCAATTTATTCCAAACCCAAATTTATTCCAAATTTTGCACTCAAAACCATATGATTTCCTTTACCGCAGACACGTGAAAAAATGGCAAACTATTAGTTATTATGAGACTTTAAACCAATTTCTTTTGCTCTTTTTGCTCTTTACCAACTAGTATTACTAAATAGTCTTGTTTTCATGGATTTTCACAATTTACGAACTACTATTGGTCAAGTAGAAGTAAATGAAAAAGTATACTAAATGGAAATCATAAGCAAAGTCGCAAAGCTAACGAAAGTCATAATCAAATTAAGGAATTGTCGATAAAACAAATGAAATAAAAAACAAACATTTTGTTTTGTGCTCGAAATTTGCGTATTTTTTTAAAGAAATTTAAATGCCACTCAATGTCAACTGTCCGTCCGAATTATCCCATGGATTCATCCTCCTCCCATCTATGCATCCATTTCTAATTCAATTTTTCTTCTCTTCCATCCATGACCATCCATTCCTTTTACATGCACCGGTCTTCAATTTTGATGCGTTTTGGTATCTCGCTATCGAGACTGCCTGTGATAAGAATAAAATAATTCCTGGAGTTTTTTACCTTTTCTTACATGTGTTTTCTTGGGTGTATGTGATGTTAGGCCAACTGTTTAAACTCTGGTTAAGTTTGTCTAATATAACATGGTTTCTTTTGTTGGGTTTGTTGACACGAATACGCACAGGTTTTACAAATATACAAAACTTAACCCTTACTAATACCAACCCCCTCTTAAGGTCAACAGTGCTGAGTTGGTTTTCGTGGGTCAATCAGGGTCTACGGTAAAGCAATGGGTTTTCTGGTAAAGTAGTTATTTCTATTAATGATCATCACCAGCTCTTAATTTGTGAGGAATTACGTATCAAGAAATGCCATTGACATTTCATGAAACAAAAAGCTTTTGTTTAAAATGCCGGTGATGACCATAAATGCAGCGACCATTACTTTCTATTGTGATCATAAACACTAACACGTTTTGACCTAGCAGTCCCCATAACATTATTATGATTAAAATAAATAGCAGAGTAACTAACTGTTTTATAAATCCAAAATTGATGAAAAGAAATGTTTCCATTTTTCATTTTATTGTTATGAAGTATATGACTGCCTGGGTGTTTAACTGGGTCTAAAATGCTTAATAAATAACGGGTCAACAAGTAAACTGTCACTGATATTTATAAACAAATTAATTATTATCGTTAATGTTTATACATGAACAGGTTTTTCGTCCGCGGTACCCTTGAACCAATTTTTACACAGGGAGGTCAACCCCCTTTCCCGAGAGGGTCCGAGAGGACGAGGACGATTTCTACAAGAAATGGTACCTCTTTTATATACACTAAAATGTAGATCGCCCCCCTATGGTGTGAACATTAATTACCAACTCTTATCCTATCTTTTGTTTTCTGTAAGTAATGTAGAGCCCGCTGTTCATACTCTGGTCCAGTTCATCAAACATTATACTGTTTCTTTTGACTTGATAAAACAACCAAACACGGGTTAAACAAACTAAACTATATAAAAACTGGTTCTTGGCTGGCTGTTTCTTTTGGTTTGTTTATCCCAACAAGAGCACAGGTTGAACAAACTTAACTTACACCATAACAACGCCCTTTCCATTTCAAAAAAAATATCGTCTTTGAATTTTCTTTTTTTTTTTGTTTGTTTGTTTTCCTGGATCAACAAGGATCATTATTGGTATATAAAAACATATCTGATGAATTGGTAATATGTGTAGCAGTTTCTTCATGCAAGTTGTGTGAAATGACTCGGACAAAAAATCCAAGCCGCAGACGGGATTTTGCCACTGAGCTACTGGGGTCCCTGTGGCGAGTGAGGTAGTATGTGAGTTATATCTAGTGAAGTTGTTTTTCATAACCGTACCTGTGAAATTGTTAAATATTCCCTTGCTCTTCCGCTATTTTAACATTAACAAGTCTATAAAAATTGTCACAAGCTGAAAAATCAAATTTAGTACCTATAAAGCTGCAACACTAATATCTTCTATATATTTTTTTATGCGTCAGGCAGCACCCATTTTGGTTGCAAAATATATACCATTAAAAGTAACATTGCAACCTAGGGATATATTTCTGCTTTCATACACATTCACAAAGCCGTCTTTGTAAGAATTCGGCCCTTGGTTGAGTACGTAACAATGCATGCACTCAAGCAGAACAAAAGCAAAGCAGGTTTATCGTAACCTTTTTGAGTGGAAGTAACTGGACAGACCAACTGTACAAACTCTGGTCACGTTCACCAAATATTAGGTCGTTTCTTTTTGACTTGTTGACATAAACAGATACAGGTTGTACAAACAAAGCTTAACCTATGCTCTTATATAAACGAGCCTTTTCAAGGTCAACAATTGTGAGGTTGTTTTTCTCCATTTCTCAAGTCAGCCAGAATCTACGTTGAAGCAATGGGTTTTCTATCTTTGTTTGTGGTTTGCGTATGCTTGTTTACGAGCTCCTTGTCATCTGCAGCGAACGTAAGTGCGTTTTTAAAGATTTTATTGTTTAGTGTAGCAGGTCATCAAACATAAGTGGCATAAAGCAACCCACAATGTACATCACACGCTCTGCTAGCGTCGTTTCGCAAACAAAAAGTTAGTTTGAGATCTGCTTCGTTGTCTTCTAGAAACTCAGGACAAAATTAGCAGTTTTAGATTGGCTTTTGCTATTTGTAACTTTAATTTAATTGCAGTTCAGGCTTGATATTTTCATTAAACTTAACTGATTAAGTACATTTGTACAGGGACCGCGGAGCACCCTAAAAAGTGGTGGGGCTATAAAAGAGACCAGTATGGGAAAAAGTGGTGGGGCTAAGATTGGAAAATATGAGAGACTAGTATGGGAAAAGGGTAAAAGTGGCGGGCTACAGCCCCACCAGCCCCTCCCCCTCCCCGGGCCCTGTTGTAAGCATATAGTTGGCTCGCTTTCAAGCTGGCGAAACGTTGTACGCCACTTAGCTTACAGGAAAAGTTGCATCCCGGCACCCAAAAACCATCTTGTTGCGCACAAAATTGCAGGAAACTTAAGGCTGTAACCTGTGTGTACGCCTATAAATTGTTTCGTTGTCTTACAATACTGTTACCTTAGTAGCTAGACGTGGTGACATAAGTTGATCAACTTATGTTGATGAACCCCGATCACTCCAATCACAGATTAGCTATAGGTCGCTGTCACAACTGCATGGTTTATGTATCTTTTTTTATTTTTACTTTATTTTTTTCATGTCATAGGTCTCAAGTCATTCAAGATCACGTAAGGATATACAATAGAACCCCGATAACTCGAACTCCCATGGGAAACTAAATATTGTTAGAGATAACGGGGTTTTGACATAACCCTTGCATGCACTCATAGAAATTGCCTAAAAAAATGACTCAGGGGAAATAGGTTTGTGTTCGAGATAGCAAGGTTTTCGTGATAAAAGGGTTCGAGTTAGCAGGGTTGTAGTGCATTGTAGGCTGAAGCCTTCATGTGTTGATAGAATTGATAAAACTGTGAATAAATAACGGTGCCCAGTTTTCACGGGTGATTTTGTCTTGGGCTGAGTTCGTCACGACACAAGGTTTCCATGGAGACCGAGAAAGAATTCACTTACGTGACGAACTCAGCGCGTTACGTTACTGAATTTGTTACCATGGATACAGACAGAAGCATCGTCGAGTTCACCGAGATGATCAAGTGCGCAACTGGTAGTGATGTCAAACTTTACACAAATTATGGTTGTTGGTGTCATTGGAGACACGGCGGAAGTGGGAAACCACTTGATGAACTTGATCGGTAAGTTGCCATGATGACAGTGTTGTCGTGGTAACTAGGCTATCATAGTTACCACCCATTTCCTTTGTGACCTAATCCATTGCTAGTTGTTGCAATTTTCTATTGAAATGTTACAGAGAATCATGTGTTCAATTTGGTTGCTATGTGTAGCCATGTGCAGTTTATTAATGATGATGTCATCGTTGCTAGTTGCTGTAAAAGCCACTTCGATTGTTATGAAAACATCAGGAAGAACCACATATGTTCATATATACCAACAACGCGATATAACCACAAATGTACAACTTGTTGTAAGTATCCTTTTAATCTATAAAAGCTAAAATATAATACTTGTTTGAAATTAAAAATCAATTCATCATTAATCATGATCATGTTTTTTGATATAATTGATACTCTAATAATGCGATGACTTATTTACGCATTTGTAACTAAAAGGTTCATAAATATCGTATAATTTAATGCGCCATTAATGACACCGCAGCAAAACGACTGCGCATGCGCAAGATTTCGCGGGCTTATACGCATCCGCGTCTTGGTCACAGGAAACCCAAGTAATGTTGACTTTCCTATATCCTATTTTGAACTTAGTTTGGAGAATGGATGAAAAAGAGAAGTACCAGATGAGAAAGACAGACAATAAAATATACTTAACAATCCTTAACCTCAGTTTTGGGACCTGTGGCTTCAGTTTCGCCGGCAAAGTTTTGTTTGTTACATTTTACTGCCGAATGTTTGCATTGGGAAGGCGTTTCATAAGCCACTGCGTGCGCGTGCGTGGTACATTTTGCCACAGTGTCGTCAGTTTAACTTTTTTGTACCATGAACTTTTGAATATTTCATTATTTTAAAGATGTTTTTCTGTCTTACTAGTGCCATCAAAAAGCCCTTATCCTGCTGTGAGACGATGCAAAATGTCAGTTGTGTAAATGTGACAAGTCAAGCTGTAGAATGCTTTAAGAAGGCTCCTTACAATCTCAAACATTTTAACTACGATGCAAGTAAATGCCAGTAAAAATTAAAATAACCATGCTAAATAGCAAGATGGGATACCTGTGTAATATTGAATAATGTCTAAATGGGATTCCTGTGTAATGCTACTCATGAATTATGGGATTGACAATGGATCAGAAATAGGTTATCATCACTTCGCCAAATGAATTGTAGACATTTCTATAGACAAAGCTTTAGAACGGTATAACAAATGTATTCCCCATCATCGGGGATGCCAGTGTGCTGCTTTTTGCTGTTAGGAAATAAGTGATGGGTTATAAACAGTAAAAATAAATAACGATAAACGGGATTCCTGTGTGTGTGTTGAAATTTAAATAGATCTCATTAACCTTTAGATTATTTTAATGAGTTCTCAGTGCAAATAGGCCGGCAATTGCCCGTTAGATAAATAAATCAACAAACTCAACTGGGCCCGTAGTTGGTACGAAGGTTGGATGAAGAGTTATCCACTGATATAGCTTTTGTATAGATTTATCTGTGGATAAGGATTTATCCGTTGGATAGCGCTATTCACCCTTCGTACAACCGGCCCCAGTTCGTAAATTTGGGTGATGCGCACGCGCAGCATTTTGAAGAAAAGATAAACCAGTTCAAGGCCTTCAAAGTATAAACGCTTTTGATCGAGATCTTCCTAGCATGTTTTGCTGTTTAAACGTTCGTCCAATCTATAAAAATCAGTGTAAATATTTGCAAATAAGTGTAAATCTTTGTAAATCAGTTTTAATCTTTAGTTAGTAAATCAGTGTAAATCTTAGTAGATCACTGTACCTTTAAGGTCGGCACACACCGTTGGGAGCTCAGGCTGCAGAAGAAGTCCCCTCATGTGCATCATTTGTGAACATGTGTTACTGGTTGCAACTTTCTTACAAATTTTTAGTTTGTTTTCATTTTGATTTTCTTGTGGAAACAGGTTCAACAAACAGTGCACATAATTCGACAACTAGTGTTTCAATTCAATTCCCCACTTTATGTCCCACATTTTAATTTCAACTTGTCCCGGAGGCAGAATTTTGTCACTGCGTCTCATTTTTTAAAACAAAAACGTGCAATACATTTCTGGTATATTTTCCTCGCAACTGAATTCCCCATGTGCCTCTCTCAAAATACATGTATGCAACAGAAAACGCTTATAAAGGGTGCATTAAAGGGCACGCCTGTCATGTCCCACTTACCCATGCAATATGTATGTGCTGTGAGGTCAGCTGTTCAAACTCAGGGTCTGTGTTTCCAAACAATATGCATATGGTTGTTTCTATTGTTTTATTGACTCAGCCAATGCAGGTTATATTATTAAACGTAAACAACACTCTCTTCATAACGACATCCAGGTCAATAGTTTTGAGTGAGTTTCTCTTTCTTTGCTTTCTCGGGTAATTCAGGATCTTCAGCAAAGCTATGACGTCTGCCATGAAGTTATTCTTGGGTCTAGTGGTTTGTGTAGTCTTTGTGTTTTGTTTACGAACTGCGACCATCTGAGCAA